>UELX01001462.1:0-43663 GCA_900480035.1 Eupelmus urozonus | reverse complement strand
ATGAATAATTAATTATTATCAATAATGCTAAGACCAATAAAACAAGGGACGTTTTTTGTACTGCTTCCCCTTAAGAAGAAATCATTCTTAAATAATGATACATACATAACAAAATTCTGCAACTACCCACCAAACATTTAAAAGAAGAAAACAAAAAAAAAAAAACAAAACCCAAGCAAAATTCAAGTCTTACTTTAACAGATCAAACCAGCAAAGCCCATATCACAGCTCCCCTCACCGATCTCGCACCTGCGCCAAACCACATACGTCCCGTAAAAAAAAGAAGCGCCTCGTCAAGCTTATACATCACCCACATCGCCACGCACTCGCTCGCTCTCTGTCTATATAAATCCTTATCGGCGAAATCTGTCGCACCGCGAGGTTTCCCGTTTCTCATAATATCCGCGCGCGCACCGGCGCTCTAACGCAAGTGTATATACACTAGCTCTCCGAGTGCTCGCCGCGCGGTGAATCAATGTTTGAGGAGAGCGATACGCGTGTCGCGCATTAACGAAGCGTGAGAAAGTCCACGCGCGCGCATGACTTACTTTAAACAGAGAGCGCCGCCGAAGGAATTTTATTATCCCAAGCGCGTAGTTGAGATAAAGGCTTATTTTCGCTTAGTGGCCGTTATACCGATTCGCGATTTCGTTTGGCTATAACAGGATTCGTTTAGAAAGCCCGGCCGAATGCGTAATCGGCGCTGACGAATTTTCGCCATATGACTTGCGTGCCGCTGTACGCACGATCGCGGAATCGAAACAAAGAGGAAAACGAGGACACGTTGGAGTAATGACTGTTTTTTTAAATCTTCTTTTGTCGCTGGTCTTTTTGAGTTTTACCGACAGCGGGCGAGCGCCGGTCATTGTTAGGATGTACGATAACGAAATTCCGAATGAGCGCGGGAGGACACGTGCGCCGCGCGGTCGTTGCTCATGAGTATAGATTTGCGTGTGAAGGATGTAGAGCTTCTGGAATTTTGTGCGTGTTCTTGGCAGTGGAATATTTTCATTTCGATAGTTTGCAACAATTTCAAAATTTTATAAATATTATAAAGATTTCGACATTTTTGAAATTAATTATAAGATGTCCTTAAACTTTTATAAATTAAGCAAATCAAATAAAAAAAATTTTACGACACACGCATCAACTGAGAAATTAAAGGAGATATTTACAATTTAAATTGAAATCGAAAGTAGCATTGTAAAAAGTTGTGTAGCGGCATGTTGAAACATAAAAACGTTAGTAATTTAATTTGCGGTTTTTGTAACCTTTTCATATTGAACCTCTGCACCAATTTTATATTTTTATTTAAAGCTTGGGAACGGAATCCAGTTTTCAAAGGAAATACAACCGATACTACGAAAGTAAAAAAACCGCATAAAATAAAATGTAGTTTAGCAATGAAAATAGAGAAATAAAATTTCTTCCTTGAATTCAGATGTCTAAAACATCAGAAATTAATTTAAAAAATACTTTTGTTAACCACAAAATGATAAGAGAGGTGTCTTAGCCTTTTACAGGCTAGCAAGCAGATAACGAATTTCATAGAAAAAGATAATTTTCAAGGTTTTTTAAGGAGAAATGAAAATAAATCTCTTTTCTATACAGTTCCGTTATCTTACATTCAAATAAACATTTCCTACTACAACTCAAAAGACGTAAATCAATTTTTTATCAAACTCTCCCAACTTTTACATAACTCATCAAATCCAAACCCACCCACCAATCCCTCAGACCATTTTATCCAAATTACATTTCCACATATCAAAAGCCAGACCCAACCTCAACCTCGCTCACTAACCCCATCCTCATCTCTCCAAAAAAAAAAAACCCTCCCAAGTAACTCTCTCTCCGCGCGCGTAAGCATAATCCGCGGCCGGCTGGCGAGCACGCAAATTAATCGCTCCAAATGATACTAGGAGACAGAGAGCGAGTGCGGGGGCCCGGCGCTAACCGCGGCCGACGGCGGTCTGGGAGCGCCGTTAGCCAAAGGAATAGGGCAGCGGCGTGGAATGCGCCCTGGCCGCATATCCCGGTTCAGCGAAAAAGCGCGGCTCATTATGTATATGTGCGCGAGCGCGGGGGTGGCTTCTGCGGAACCTCTAATTCGGCCGCCTTTGAGGTTTCGCCGGGACGTATCGAGGCTCCGACGTAATTTAATTAGGGCTGGTTTGTTTATTTTAATGCGGGAGGGTTGCTGCGCGGAGTTTGGGGTGGTTGGGTTGATTGGGAATGCTGGGGAGCTGGCTGAGGTATGAGATTAAAGTTTGAAGCGCTGCGGGAAGAGTTGGGAGGATCGTTTTGGCTGGTAAGCGATAATGCGATTAGGGTATTATGATATAATTATTGCCGCCGAAAAAGTTAATGTGGGTTTAGTTTTGACGGTAGTTTGGAGCTGGAGATTTACGGGGAATTCATTAACTTTTATTGAGTTAAGAAGTAACGCTTACTGTTGGTACTTTGCTTTTAAAATTAGATAAAAAGTATGTTTAAGTGGGTCACTATTGATTAAATATTGAACTGATAGGTGAAATGTTAATTTACCGAAATTTTTTGGACAAGCCAAATGCTATTTTAAAATTTAGCATCATTTAAATCATTTCTAATGTGTAGAATGTATTTTAAAACTTTTTTTTATTCGATATGAGCGATTAAATCTTCTCACTTAAAATTCAGTTATTAATTAGGTCAATTCATTATAGTCACTGAATTTCCGTAAGGATAATTACAATAATTATTTCGACAGTTTCTCTCATAATCACAAAATAGTTTTAACTCAATCAATTACAAACTACAATTTGTACGAATAACTAACAGCTAAACAACGCGGATTATAATAAAGCAATCACTCTAAATAATGCTGATTAATTGTGATAAAATTGCTAAAACGTTAATTATCTAATAACAACAATAAACCGGACAATGCGCGGTAAACATTAATCAAAACAATTCAATACCCAAAAAAGAAAGTCATTCCACGTTATCAACAGTAAACAAGTGAAAAAATTCAGCCGACCCTAAACGAAACGCCAAAAACATCTTTTCAAAAAACTCCGATCAAAGCGAGCAAGTATGCACTTTTCTCAAAGAGCACATACACTCCCACAATGGCCGCGCGGAGGCGTCGATTGTAAGAAAACCAGCAGCTACTTCCATCTCACAGAGGAACGCTTTATTTATCCTCCTCGCGCTTTTTTTTCGGCCAAGCCGGAGAGCGGTTGGCCCACTCATTTCGGCTTCTCGCACAGAAAAGCCGTGATACGCCTGAATAAGTTGCAACTTGTTTCTCCGGCGCCCCGACTCTATAAAAGCGTCCTTCTCTAGCCTTCAGTGCCGGCGCTGGCGCGGCAATCTCGCCGATGACGATAAAATCTCGGCTTTTCACGAGTAGCCCCAAGAGAAGAGGCTTCGCTCACGCCGCCCGCGCGAGACCGAGCGCTCACATAATCGTTCTCGCGAGCGTTTTTTAAAGGGAGAAAAGTAGGTTGGCCGATATGTATATAGCGGGAGCGTTGCCGTTTTAAAATATATATACGTATATAGCTGAATGCCGGCCGAGTTGAACGGCGAGCGCTAAGGCCGGGTCGTTATTACTTTGGCTTTCGCGAAAATATCCTGGGGCGTGATTATTGAGCACTCGGCGCTGAACGATTGAGAGTCTTTGATGGGGTTCGAGGTATACGAGTGAGTTCTTTCGTGATTTTTTTTTATCTTTGCGGAAGATAGATGCGGATGGAAGCTGTGAATGATTGTGCGCTGGTACTGCTTCAAAGAAAATCTTATCGCAGCACAGATTTCATATCTACAGTTCGTAAACCTATAGAACCATTTCCACATTTCTATCAATCATTAAAACCACCCGTACGAAAAAATATCCAGATCCCACCTTTAATCAATCGCAAAAAACAACCAGATCCACGCAAAAAAACACTCACAGCAACCTCTCCCTCTCATCCCTAAAAACAAAGCACAACGCGAAAATTCCTGAGCTCCGCGTGGCTACCTCACACGCGATCCACAAGCCCGCAGCAGCGCGTTAACGAAGGTGCCTCCCGAGGACAAGCGACGATGGCTATCATCGGGCCCACGTATATACTGCCAGTCGCGGAGGGGACCGGAAGTAATCGCTTTGGCGCTCGCGCGCGCGCGGCGCTTAATATCCGCGCACGCGAGCGCGCGCCCACGCGCCCATTGTCTTTTCGCCGCGTGAGTGCGTGTGTGTGTCTGTGTGGATACGGCGATGAGTCGGCTGTCGCTTTGCGCTAGCGAGATGCCGAAATTGATTGGCTCGCGCGCTCGTTATAGGTGCGTATACGAGTTTTTTCGTTTTTTTGGTCTTTCTTTTGTTGCTTTGGCTTGCGGGGAGAGGTTGTTGGTTATTCAAGTTTTCAATTGGTGATGTAAGCTTTGTGGGAATCGTCGGGTTTGGATGTACTGAATTTTGATGCGAGTTATAGTGTTTATGCGGTAATCTGAATCGATATGGGAATTCTGTTTCGCATGGATATTGTGTAATAATTATACTATAATCAGCTGGAAATGAAATGCTAATATGCGTCTCAAAATTGAGAGCGATCGTTTGAGAGAAACATTTTTGTTGCGTATGTATCGTGCACCGTTCCGTACCTTCTATTATATCAGCTGCATTCTTCTCATTTGAAATTTCGAAAACGCCCCGCAGTTGCGCATATCTTTGTCCTGATAATAGTTGGCCGACAAAAACGGGCCATTATTCACTAATAGACAATTAAATGAAACGTGACTATGTAGAGGCGAGTTTGTTATGGTATATACGCTTGTTATTATATGCACAATACTCGCAATTTATGTATTGTACCTCGGCGTTTTTGAAATAGCGTAACGGTACCGAATACAATTTGCCTTTTTATTGCTCAGTTTTTTTTATTATGCTACTGGATTTGCATTAAAGTTATGCTAGCGTACATTCAAGCCTTTATTACGTACTGCATTATGTCTCATAAAAGAATAAATGTACGAGTTTAGGCCGGATTAATATTTTTTTAAGTGTTACGATGACAGCTGTTGAAGCAATTCTTTTTAATTTCTGCGATTCAGTTAGCATATGGTATTCAATTAATTTCTCTGTAATTAAAACTTTTCTAAACGAAATTTTCAAACAGCTGATTATCTAAAAGAGATTTCATCAAAGAGCGTCCCCAACGTTTTAACAAAATATTACATTGCAGATAGCTGGGAGGCAAGCTGTATTATCGCTTTTATAAAGTTCCACGCCGCACTTTTAAAATATATGGCGGGGGGAATAAAATTCAGCGGAATACAACCTGGGGAGGGCAGAAAAAAAAACATTCTCAAATGTACTTTTATAAAGATCCACGATAGCGCGCATAGCCCGACGTTGCAAAAATCCATTTCGCGCGGCTCGAATATAATATAGAACGAGCGAACTCGAGCCTATCTATGTGGATCATCGCCCAGAGAAATAAAATAGACGACCCAGCAATCGAAGGCATTTTTCGTCTCACCCTTTTACCACTATAACCTCGCGCGAAAAAATATCATTTAAAAGTTGCTACACTTGCTGACGCTTGGGATATAAGCGCTATTTATTCTCGTGTCTGAGAAGTTTATAATAATTGATTGTATTAGATAAATAAAATGAATTGCATTGTAAGTTTATTTTATAATGCGCTAATTCAATTGTTACTATGTACTTGTTCATCGAGACCCTTGCTGATTTAATTAAAACTAAAAAAGTAAACTGTGTTTAAATGAATTTTTTATTTTTAATGGAAATATATATTAGCGAAAGTCTGTTAAAAACGAATTACAGAGAGAATGTCTGTTACTTTTAACAGACAAAACGTCTGTAAGGCATTGAAACATACATATATAAATTTGTCAATTTGGGTTTTGTCTGTTAATTTAACAGACAATTTAGTAACAGGAAAAAAATGTCAACAGACTACACGCGTGTTTTTAACCGTGTACATGCAATTTTTAATATTTGCATTAAATTCAATGTAATTTTGAACTATAGATTTAATGCAATGTGTATATTGTTTCTCATTACGTATTGAAAATTTTGCTTCCAGTTTAATAGTGTACGTGCACGTAAACAATAAGCCCAACCAATAGTAACAAACATCAACTATTATGATTATTCTGCTTCGAATTCTCAATCAATCAATCGATGACAATTCACAAAGCTTCCTATAAATCCTCGCAATTAAAAAAGACACGCTTGTCAACATTTAACAATCGATCCAACCGCATTTTTGTCAGAACAATTGTCACTCGCTATCGAAACCCACACCAAAAAGCCAACATCATTCCTACCAAAGCATCCAAACCCGATAAGCCATCCACATTCACGGACACGCCTAATAGGCGAACCACCTCTCTCTCTCTTGCAAACCATTCAAACGATCCATACGCATAGACAGAGAGAGAGAGAGCCGTTCGTGCGCGCGCGAGGTCAAAAACCCGCAGTCGAGCCATACATATATATACACACATCGACGTGCGGCGTCGGCAGTTATAAATCTTGCCCACAGTTGTTCTCGCACACCACGCGTCCATGCAAATTTCGCGAAAAAAAGGGGCAGCCGCTTTTTTCAGTCGCGCGCCCTCTCCCCTACACACGCGTATATATACGTCTCACCTATACGCTCTCGCCTTATTTATCTGGCTTCGCCGGGGCTCCCACGACGAGACGAGAGAGACTACGACGACGAGAGTCTGCGGTGAATCATGCGCGAGAGCAGGTTCCGGTCCGACCCACGCGCCAAGCAGACGACGACCCACACGCGCCCGTATGTATATGTATATATACAGCTACTCGTCTCGCTCATGTAGGCAGCGGAAGTGCGAGAAGGGCGCCGCGCGAGATAACAGCGAGACGAGACCTGCTGATTTTGAAAAGAGCGAGCCCGAGAGCTGCCGGTCGTTTGTGCGATGCGAGGAGGTTTTTGTAGTGGTTTAGGATGGTTTTTTTTTGGGTACGGATATGGTAGTGGGTAATTGAGATGGTATTTGTCGAATTGGTAGCTTGGTTGGAGTGGATGGTAGGTAGTGTGAGTTTGAGATTGAGGGATTGAAATTGGAATAAAACTTACTTGATTTATTGGTTTCGTTGGTATTGATTATCGGATGAATTATAATTATTAATGAGTTTATGTATAGTTTAATTATTATTCTTGGGTCTGTTTGATTTTGACATTTTACTGTCACGATGTCATCCTGACCCACAGTTATTCATTTTTTACCTTATTAATTAAAAATCATTTTTATCTCGTCTCCAGCGTTCTTAATTTTTCACTAACTCTCTCGCTAAATTACTAATAACTCATTCGGCAAACAGTATAATCGGCTTAAATCCACTTCGAAGTATTCATTTACGAGCGAGCGGTGTGCGCTAAAAGGCTCCGTCTCTCTCTGTACAGCCGCTAACAACAGCTCGTCCGAGCGATATTAAAATAATATAATTGGCATGCGCTCAAAGGCACAATGCGCATATCTCGGTGACTGATCGCCCGTAAAAAGATGTATATTATTAAAGTCCTGGAATCCCCCCTTTTTTTTTACCTCCCATCGGTGTGCAATAAAGTGCCTCGCTATCCCCTTTACCCTTTTTTTCTCTCTCTTCAGCGTCCCTTTCACTTTTCGATCCCCGGCGCTGGGACGCAGCGCGTAATATACACAAAGCGAAATATCGCGCTCTCGTTTTCTGTTTTCCCCCGCGGGACACGCGAGAAATTCTCACGGAATCGGCTCTCGCGCAATTTTCGCTATGTCCGCGCGCGAATGCCTGGCCTTTTTCACGATAGTTTCGATTTTAAAGAGCCGCACGAGAGAAGGTCGACGAAGGACAGCCGAGTAATATAATGAGCTGGAGGCTTGGGCCGATAACTGCCTCGGAGAGAATGTTGAGGTCGGACTATTGTTACAAAATGGGTAGGGAATACTTTTTTTTTCTGGCAAAAAGTTGTAGTTAAGTGTATTTATTGGTTTGAGAGACTAAATCTGTAATTAGCTGAGAATGCCTTTCAATAAAATTGTACAATAAAAGAAATGTTGCAGTATACTTGTACATTCAGCTATATTCATAATAAAAATTATTTAATCACACACTTTTCGAATAAATGATAATACGCTCCTATCACGATCTCCCACAAGTCCTAAATTTCATAAAATTTCATTCGCAACCCCAATACAAACCATCTCCTACACATAACCCCAAAAGGCTCCTCATTAGCCGTCCCCTTTCAACTGCAACGGCGCACCTATCTTACAACATCAGCCTCGCTCGCAGAAACAGCGCAAGGGCCGCGCAAAGCCCATCAGCAGATATCGCGCGAAATCCACTCGAGTTAATTTCACCCTCCTAAATCAGGCCTCCGGCAACATCAACGGGTATATAGCTATACGCGGGCGCTGCTCACTCGACAGTGGCGATCGATGGGGAATCAAGCGTGAAAGATATAGGGCTATTTCGCGAATTCAGGTGCGTGCGCGCGTGCTCGCCTTATCAATGGATTCTACGTGGCGTAGATCTGCGCCGACGACAAAACGCGCGCTTATCTCGTCTTTACGCTCTATCGCTTGCGTGCGGCTTGTTCCTTCTTTTTCGGCCCTCGCAGAGAGCGAGCCGCTAATGGAGAGAGAGAGAGAGGGAGGTTATTGCCCCGGCGCTCCGAGGTGAGAATAACAGTTTCCAGGAGCTTGGAATTGTTATTTTAATTTCCCTCGGCGTGTAATCGCGTCGGCGTGTTACGATACGCTGGAGCGCGCGGAAGCGCGACGTTGCGGAACAGCGGAGCCGATGAGGGCGTTTTCAATCTTCTTATCTTAATTAGCTTTGTTTATTGGGACTCTTCGTCGCGATGGTTTCGGGGCTTAGGTGAGTTTTGGGTTTTTAGTTGCTGGGTTATTTGATTTTGATGCAGTAAGATGGATTATAGAGAAAAAAATCTATTATAACGTGTGAAAGTTTATTACAGTAAGTGAATAAGTTCTCTTGATTATAACTAAATATAAACAGACAGCTTAAATATATTGATAATAAATGTAAGACAATTAGTAGATAAATGATTGAGAATATTAACATCAATTCTATCAAATATTAAAGTTATTTACAAAACTTTTATTTTTAATAGCGGATAATGATAATCCTGTAGGCATTTAATTGTGGTAAATACTGAAACTCGATCGATAACTTTTAATTAATCGTGTTACACGAGTTTAATAACGAGTAACGAGATTTCTTTTTACATTCAGTTAACAAACAGATACAAAACTTACAAAAGTTTGAATACTTAATATAATCAAAAACCACTCTGCTAAAGATTAGACTATCCAAAAATGGTTATTCACTATTTTTTGGACAATTTTCTTACATTAATATATCAATAATTAATCAGAAATAGACCAAAACAAATATTAAAATATTATATATATGAAATATTTATGATGAAATCGTTAGACGAAAATATTGGAATCTCGAAATTCAAAGTAGATGAAAGTAGTTTTAAAGTAAAAAAAACTGCTACTTTTTGCAAACTATTTGAAGTAAAAATTATTGGATTCTGATTGGCTGAAAGAAAATATGACTCCATAAGTGAAATATTAAAAGCGTGCCTGAGTCATAATAAAATATTTTTTACAGAAAATACATTTTTTCTTGGATAATCAGTTTTAAAATAATAGCCTTTAAGAAAATTGCACGGTAAAATTAAAACAAATCATCAAGTATTCACACCTTAAAATACGATCAAATTTATTAAAATTTAGTCTAATACAAATTTCAAATGAAAATTCCAGAGGAAACGAGTTTCTATTTCATGTATATACTTTTAGCAAACGGAGAATAAACACTTAAAAAAAAGGTATGAGCAGATCCTCCCAATGAGACCACATACACGGCATAGATAAAGACGAACAACTGCTGTATAGTAACAACTAACAACTCTCACAGGAAATTAAGGAGTACCCATCGCAGTCCCGACATATAGCTAAGAAAAGCACGCATCCAAGCTGTGAGGAACGATAGCCGAAGAGCAATTAATAGGACGCTGAAAAGTTGTAACGAGAAAATATTGGATTTTTACGATGAGCCGGATAATAACTGAGTTTCGTCCGGGTTCGTTTCGCGGCGGTGTAGCCGGCTGATATATAGAGCCGAGCGTTCCTCTGCGGCAAAGTTGGAAATTGCGACGATGAAGTCGATCCCGCGATGCTACCGCTCGCGCCGGCTCAACGGCTGCTCACCTTTTTCATCTGTTAAATGATACTAGATCGAATTATTTTTTAACTGGGTCAAAGGTTTTGATTTTTTTTTGTGATCCATTGCTACAATGTGTAAATGAGGGTTGGGGTGATCCATATTCATATAGGAGATGACGTAAACAACGCGGGCTAATGGAAGCTTGTTAATTAACGGAAAAACTTTAATATGCTTTTAGGCGACGAAAAATGTTATAATTAAAGTTTTTCTCTGGATATAATTTAATAAAGTTAATTCCACGTTGTGTATATTAATACTTGTAAATAGGTATAATAATCTCCATCTCTTTTATATTGTAATAACAATATTAAATTTGTAATTAAACTAGATCAAAGGACCGCTACGCTGTCAGAGATTACATTACCTAGTCTTAGATTTATGAACGAAAAAAAAAAAAATTCTACCTGTCAGCCAATCAGATAACGAACAAACAGTCAACAATAACAAACACATTAATTTTTTCCTAGAAGACTTTCCGCTGCCTTTCGACGTTACCCTCACACCTCCTCTCTACCCTCAATCACCCAAACCAAAAGAAAATACCCCTCCTGTTAATTCAATCGTCCTCCACCCCCTCGCAACATCCAAGCCCCCAATGGATTCACGAAAATCAAGCTCGAACACAAGAGAGCAACACCGGCTCCCCAGCAAAACAGCTACACGCACTCGACATATACTCGCCTCGTCGCGTGTCGCTGTCCATCTCCACCCACAGTCCAGCCCGGACCCGTAAATTTATGTCCAATTTCGCGGCGGATGCGGAAGCGCGCGGAATTTTCGCGCTCCTGGATTTTAGTTTCCGAAGCGGGCAATAAACTTCGCAGGGGGTGGCCCGGGGATAACAAGCCCGGCAGCCGATAAACGCGACTAGCCCCCCGGAATATACAACGGAGGAGGAATTTTCGAACGGTATATACACAAAAGAGCCGCGCGCGTTATATTTAGGCAGAGAGGCGGGGGTGGCTTTTGTTTTTTTTTTCGCGCGTGGGTGACGCCGGCGCAGGGGAATTTAATGATGCTCGAGCGAGATTTGTAGCGGCGGCCGTGATGAATCGGTCAGGGCCAGGGAGCGACTGTATCAGGGAGGCGATTTTTTGTCGGGGCTGAATGGGAACGGCGGCGCGCTGTTTACGCGCGGGCGCAGAATGAAATGTCGCGGGGCCGTAAATCTCGGGGAGAGCGGATATTAACGCCGTATTTCTGGCGTATTAGGGATGGTTTTTTTTTCGGATTAATTGGACGCGCTGTAAACAAGCGGTTTTATTGAGATATGGATGAAGGTTAAAGTTAGCTGATGAAGGCGTTTAAATAAATAATGATATTCAACAATTGCGTGTAATCGTTAAAACAAACCGCAAATTTAACGAAAATGATTCTAAATTTTTCAACAACACATTTCATCTTCCAACTAAAACATTCACGATAGATCAATCAGCAGATTCTCACCCGAAACGAAACGATAAATAACCGCGTATTATCAGTAGGTTTGCACCGCGGCAGCTACGCTCAAAACTAAGAACCCGCGGGTAAATAATAGCTCTTAGCACGGATCGATGAGGAAACCAGCAGTCTTCGCAGCATAAACTTCGCCTTAAGCTCTGACCGCGCCGTCTCGTACAAGCAAATCCAAAATGCACTTCTTCAGCCGACGCTAGGAGGATTTATAGGGACATGCAAATTTCGCGATATTTTATATGCCGCGCGATGGACTCGAGGAGAAGGCGCGAAAATGGAAAAAGCCGGGTGAGAGCGAGAGAAAAGCTCGGGGGCGCGCAAGCACAGAGGAAGAGCTTTTCGCGGGTGTGAAGGAGAATATCTCCGGTTCTATCTTACGCTGGGAGTTATGAGAGTCATCAATTTCTATCTTCGGCGCGGCGCCGGGGCTGCGAGACTTCTGCTATCTTTCGAGCGCGCGCCCGGAGAATGAAGAAGAAATTATGAAAGTTACGTAAGGAGCTGAAATGGAGGATGGCTGCGATACGGACGAGCGGCCGGAGGTACTGAGAGATCCGACAAAGGGATGATCGAGACAGAAGTAATTTACTGCGTTCTTTTAGAGAGCGGAGGGTAAGGCTCGGGCAGCTACGAAGACGGAGTGCCGCTGGTAATTGTTACTGATTATAAAAACTGCTGCTTTTAGACGCTCGCTGTTATACGTCTTCTTTAAAAAATTGCACAAATGAAATTTCAGATATATTTGTTAATAATTTTATATTTGGAGAAAATAACAATCAATTACGACATTAATATGCGATGTTAAAAGAAAGCATAAATAAAGTCCGAAAGTCCAATCTGAATTCGCTTTAAAAAGCGCGCGTCATTCAAGCTTTATTTATCGACGCTCACCCACAACGCGAACAATCGCGCAGCCGACAACCACCCGCAGAAAACAAATTTTTATTAAACCTCATAACGTTAAAAAAAAGCGCGAGATAAACGCTCGTATAGGTGACCACATTCGCGCGGCCACCGCTTATAATCTGAAGAGCGAGTTTTAAAACTCAACGCGACACGCGCTAATTAATGCGACGTGCGCTCCACCACCGAAAACGCGGGCTGTTTAAACGGCGAAAAAAGAAAAACAGATTGCCCGACAATAAATCCGAATTGCGCGGCCGAATATTTCGCGCAGATTTATACGTGTGCGCGCGCCCTGTTTTCCCGGGCGCGGAGGAGCGCGAAAAAGTTTTCATAACACGATTGTCCGGCAAGTTGGCCGCGTAAACGTGCGCGTACATTTGCGGCGCGCGGCACTTATTCAGGTATTTTTCATACTCCAGCTTAATCTGATGAATTTATGAATGCGCACGCGGCCCCGGGAATCCAGCCAGCCGCGCGCTTTCCCTTCTTTTTCTTGCTTCCGCGCGCGCGGCGCATTCCGAGGACGAAATTATTTTATGGACTGCCTAAGTTTTCCCGCGATTTACGAGTGGATAGAAAGAATTAAGCGGGCGCTCGGAAATGTTGCAGGTTAATTTTATTTAGCGACTGTTAAATGCGGTTTGCACTAATTTTTTGCGTTTCTTGGCTTGATTTAATTGTTTATGATAATTTTAAGATGTTAATTATTTAAGATACAGGTATTTATGTATTAGTGCTAAATAAAATTATGAGTAATATTGCTTCATATTTTAGTAAATTAATTTTTAAGTTGCTAGAAATTCAAATTTAAACAATTGTTTATATAAAAATCTCAAAAATACAAATCATGAGTTTAATGTTAATCAACGTAATTTTTCGCTGGTACAGCAAAAACAAACTAAAAAAACTTGAAAATTTCTAATAAGCTTCAATAACACCTACATCTTTCCAGTACATTTTTCATTCGGCAACGTAAATCTCGAACCGTCTCAATCCCACGACTCAAATAAAATCAAAATTACAAAAATATTCTAATTTCCTCAAAAAGTTCCCTCTAAATCCAACATCACCTTTTCAAAAACCCACCCTAGAAAATATCCTTCCCCAGGTACCAGCCACTCCCCGCGTCACAAAAGGAGTCGCGCAAAACGCCGGCAATAATAAATCGATAGCACTACCTTCAATTCCCTTAATCCGCGTATTCCATCTTTCGATCACTTGGCTACATCTACGCGCCACGCACTCGGCGCTCCATACCTAGTAAGCCCGAAAAAAACTCGACGCGTAGCTCTTTCTCTCTCTCGACGACTCCTAAAGCCCGATATTGAGTTAAGCCAAAGTACATTTTCCGATATATCGGGTAATATTCCGAAAATACGCGCTCTCTCTCATCCCCCTCTGGCTGTACCGGCCAAGTAGAGCAGTCGCGTATAAGGCAAGCCAGAGAGTGAGGATTCGCGAATGAAAAACGAGCGCGCGAGCGAAATATGGACCGATGGATGCTGGGAGTCGCGTCACCGTTATATAGCCGCTCGGTTTTTCACCGCGGATTACGACTCTTTCCTTTCTGCTCTTCTTTCGCGCGCCGCTCTCTCTCATCCTTTTATTTTTTTTTTATATTTCTCCCGCTTCGTCTTCGTGAAAAATTAGAGCGAGCCTTCCGCGCGGCCATTTATAAAGCGGGCCGACCGGGAGGATTATAAGCGAGTGTTTCGAAAAAGAAAGGGTGAGCTGCCACGTAGGCGTTGCGAGACGCGCGCTGAGAAAAGGGATATGAGTGTGAAAACGAGATTATATACCGGGAGAATTTATGTAGCCGGGGGAAAGAGGTTTTAAGGCGCGGAGTGAATCAGGGACTGAATAATTTTTGTATTTGTTGCTGGCTGAGGAGAGGAAACTCGAAGGCGGACGGGTAATGGACGCTGAATTTTTCACGGCCGAGTGACGCGCGAAAAATTGCACGAGATTTTCGCTGTGCTGATGTTTAAAAAAGAACCTAGTTTTCCCTTCTATTGTTCGAAATTATTAAGCCCGTCATATCGAGGCCGACAGCCGGCGAATAAACTCGTCGCATCGCGTTTCAGCTGAAAAATTAACGCTTTAAGCGCGGAGCCGCGCAATCTTAAATTTCAGGCTCCGAACGGAAAGTCCGATATATCGACGTTTTATTCATTACCAGCCGGCGCGCGCTGGATTTCTGCCATTGTCACGTAATCTTGCCGGCGCGCACGGCCGAGTGTATAAGCGGCGTAGTCGTCGCTGAAAAATTTATGCATCGCGCGGAATCGGAGAAAATTCCGCTGATATCGGGCTGCAGGTTGCGCTTAAATTATAGCCGGCGATGAAAAGCGGGGCCGAACGAGAAACGGATTGAAAAACGAGTAAACAGCGACGTTTACCGAGGCGCGGAAAAATATCGCTTCGCCCCGGGAAAATATGGATAAAGAGCGCGACTCGGAGGGAGATCGGAAGTGCCGGGATTAGTGCCAAAAGAGCAAAGGGGATCGATTGACTCTTGCGCTCGGCGTGTATTTACACACGGGAAGCTGAAGGGAAATTAAATTAAGCCGATGCATCGCGCAGGCTGGCCGCCGGCCAGAGCACTGCTCACTCCCGTTGATTTGACGAAAGCGAGGAAATTGTTTTAGCTATTCGTTGAATGCTGCGTGGGAGGACGAGGGAGAAGATGGTTTCTACGTTTTTCTTTGTTGTGGTGGGTGGAGGGAGTTGGGGGAAATACAAAAAATGACGAGAGCGAAGTTTTTGGACGTGCGCGGCTACGTTTTGAGGGAGGGCTGCGATTGACGGCGGATTTGCGGTACAAGTTGGAAGGAAAATTTTATTAATGAAGAGATAATTTGTTTCCGAGAGTTGTTTTGTGGAGGCCGAAGTTTTTTGTGATTAAGAGGTAAGCGGTAAACTGGTTTGTCTGCGACTGACGTTTCGTTTTCGAGATGAAAGAGTCGTTTTTTTTTGGAAATGGACCGATGTAATGTAATAGTGTTACAGGAAGAAATAAAAATAAAACTTTTGTTGTAACAATAGTTAGGATGACTTCTTAGAGAGGACTCTTCTAGAAGCTATGATAGTAGAGTAAATATCAAATAAAACGAGTAAAGAAAAATTCCTTCTATATGAAGAATCAAGTTTTTTTTTATCAATAATAACTTGATAAATACTTGATAGTTGAACCGGGATTAATTTTTATAAGAACTCTGAAAGCTTTTACGTATTTTGTATGCGATTTATTTGACATTTATCCATTTGATACCATTTAAAGAAAAGAAAAATCACATTCATTAGTAATTTTGGAAGTGATTTTCGTTTAAATACGATACTCTAATTAGAAGCTTTGGGGCGAATAATCGCAACGGCTTCATTAATGAATAGTTGCACTGTGTTCTACATAATTTATTTGTAAAATAAGTAATTTATTAAATGAACTGTGGAATTAACTCTTGAATAATGAAGAATATTCAAAGCACATCATTATATAGTTTTCTTTTGCTAATCAAAAAAAAACAAAATTTACTCAAACCAATTAGCAACAGTTTTAACAAAACTGGTACATCATGGATCAGTCTACCCATAATCCCTTCATAATTCCAGTCAAAAACACTTAAACTCTAATATCCAATTCAATCTCTCACCCAAAAGCCACCTAAAAAATCCAGCAACTCCTCTCCGAAACTCAACGTCTGGTCCCAGAGCGCGCGAGCTCGGGACAATTACCGCAAAGTTCTCCTCTCTCTCTCTCTCTCTTGAAAAGGACTCCACTACCACATGCTCAAGCCTTCTCCCTTGCACTCGTAAATACGTTATACGAGGTAAAACGTCCGCCCTGAAAGCTTCTCCCCCTCCTCTTCCGCTCTTATTTTTCCTCTATCTATTTCTCCCTGTACGCGGACTTTCCGAATGGTCGGTAAACTTTCATGACCCTCCGCGCGCTCACCAGCCAGAGGAGAGAGAGAGAAAACTCGGCGAACTGTCTCCCCTGTACGCGCTCCTTGCCATTGTCGATCTAACGCTGCCAACCGGGAGAGAAAAGGAAAGGCTGGAAATCGCGCGAATATCAACAGTTTATATATACGCGCGGCTGGAGAGGCGCGCGTAGAAAAGCGTACCGCGGAGTGGCGTATATTTTTATTAGCGAGTGAGGTAAATACGAGCTGCTTTGTCTCGGGGAAAGGACGAAAGCTCGCTCTCTGGGAGGAAGAAAAATTGAGATTTGTCGCGCGTGCTTGCGCCGGGACGTGGATCAGCGCTGTAGGTACACTCGCTCGTGCGAGGTTTATTTTTCTTTAATTGGCTCTGGTTGGACTGGAGAATAATTAAAGCTCTGTTTGAAGTGCATCAAGGGCGTATTATGACAGGGCTAATTGGATAATTATACTTTTATTTGCTATGCTCGCCTTTGAGATTTAGAGTTAGCTCATTTATGTTACAA
The DNA here is from genome assembly GCA_900480035.1 of Eupelmus urozonus. Classification (NCBI taxonomy): domain Eukaryota; kingdom Metazoa; phylum Arthropoda; class Insecta; order Hymenoptera; family Eupelmidae; genus Eupelmus; species Eupelmus urozonus. Next base: position 26,588 of record UELX01001462.1, on the reverse strand, counting down.
TTAATCTTAATATAGAATTAGAGTAAAAAATCATCAGTACCAACATCGAGTCCACTTACGCCCTTCTCCAGCAATCAAAAAGAAAAGCTCAAAAAAGCTCGCACAATCAATCAATCCGATAAATCTAAGTGGCCCCTTCATTAGAGACGGATCATGCCGGCACACTTTCTCCCGTACACGAAATTCGATATTTTCCACCAAGCGCTAATTAGGAATCGATAATCGTGCCCCTCTCTCTCTCCCACATACACGTAACGAGGATCGCCGCGCGTCCATAAATCACTCGCTCGACGGCGCGCCTTCTTCTCCTCGAAAACGCGCGTTTCAACCCCAAAAGCGAGGCCGTGTGCGAGGCCTTTGTCCGATCGGCAATCGGCCGCGCGCGATATAGCTGCGATGGGAAATTATACGCTGGTGAGAGGGAACAAAGCGGCCAGGGGATGAAGCGTTACGCGTGCGGCCTGCGTGGAAAGGGTTTAGAATGCTGGACAGAGGATGGAGATATTCGCGTATGGCACATTGTTGCTGGGAGAGCTGCGACATAATCAAAAGAGAGAGGGTGGGGCTGGATTGATAGCGCTGGATCGATACAGGATGATATCGTCGGATAACTGATGTTGGATAGATTGCGGAGGGCGGATGGAAGAGGATAAGGATTTTAGATGGGGTTGGTGAGGGGAGAAGAGGATGGTATATTTCAAATATGTATGAAAATGTTTTCATTAATTTATGTTGATTTTTTTGTAATTTTTTAATACATTTTCAACTTAATGCTTCTCTCGTTGCCTTTTAGCTGAATTATAAAAGATTAAAGGATTTTACACGGTGTGGATAAACCACGCATTTTCAGTTCTCCGAATTGAAACGCCACTGCCACCCCATGGATTTTCCTCGAATGGATGAACATTTGTTTAATTTATTTACATCCCATAAATCAAAATTATCAATATTTTAATAAATTTTTCCGAGAAATTATTATAAAATAATCCGCGCTTCAAAAGCACTCCGCTCTCGTAATCTCTTGAAAATCAAAAGTCCACTAAAGCCGAGAGCTAATCCATCCCTTTCCCATACGCGCCAGCCGCGCTGTCTATAAATACGGAGCCATAGGAAGACAAACGAGCGAGCCATAAGGGCAGGCTCAGCTCGTTATGCGCGCTCTGCGCCGGCTATTAACGCAGGCTTCGCGTGCCGTCGTCGTCGACGTCGTCCTCCTGTCAATAGCCGAGCGCGCGCGCGTCGCGATGCCCGGGCGTTAAATTTAATGAGGCAGCCTAATTATCCCTTGAAATAACGCCACGCTGAAAGCGCGACGCGTGGGTTGTGGGAGCCCGATCCGGACGCTTGTTTGACGATGGGGGAGAGCTTCGGAGGGTATTGTTTTCAATTTAAAGAGATGGTTTATTTATGGAGGAAGGTTATTGAGGAATCAGAGAGCTTGGAATTAATTTGGCGAAAGACGTAGGGGGAGGATGGCTTATTGAGTATGAATAATGACTGGGTTTTATGGAAAATGAGGATGGCAAAGAATTTGTATGATTCATTTATTAATAATGTAATGAAATATGTTTGTTCGCGGTTTAAGGACCTATCTTTTACAACCTGCTAATGAAAATTTATGCAAGTATTGAAATTCGTAATATATTTAAAGAATTGAATTAACTTTATTAAATATTCTTTACGAGACTAAGAAAATCAATTTTCAACTAATAAAATCAAATAGCTTTAATTTCCCATGGCACTGCTTGTTCATGTAAAAGGAGTATAAATTATGAAGGGAAATTCATCTTTGAATACAATTTCATCAATTGAAGCAGTTGAATCTTAACAAGATAGATATTATGACTTCAAACATTCACCAGTTGGTTATTAAATTATTAGTAAAATTGGCCTGTAAGAGATTAATTAAATTGATAGTATTTACATTACATTAACATTACATTACATTAACTTTTAATAAAATTATTGATTTTTTCAATGTACTATAAAGTTTAATATTTACACACATTGATTATTTGCAGAATCTAAAGGTAGCTCGTTCCTTAAACTTCAATTCTGTTCCATTGTAATATACGAATAAATACTTGTACAAGATCAATTGTTTTATATCCTGCTAAATTAAACATGCAATTTTTCCCAAGAACGCTCCTCATAAAATACCTATCCCCCAACGCTCGTCCACATACTCAAAACGTCATCGAACTCTTCATATGCAAATGCATCCGCCAACATTCCAGCAACCTAAAATTACAGCCCGTAAAAAACGCAACCGGACCGCGTCCTCGTTAGGCTCTTTATCCGTAACCGCTAATTAATTTGCGAATCCCCACCACCGGTTCGCACAAAGCGAAATGAAAAAAAAGAGAGCAGCGCGGCGCACAGGTGAGAGCCGACGATCGTTTCGTCACATGCAGCGTCATGCGCTGGACAAAAGCAAAAAGTGACAGTTGTCCGAGCTTCCGGCTCTTCGCATGTGGCACCGAATGATTAGCGGTGCGGGTGTCCCTTTCATCGGTCGCGGCGGATGTTCGACGGATGCCTTTCAGCCAGTGTGTGTATCCGTGTTCGCGATGACTTTCTATATACTTGGCGCGAATTTTTTTGCGCAATGAAATGTTTTGCGCAACCGATGCCCCACTGGCCGTCAGACTGACCGAATCGGCTGATAATTTTTCTTGTTTGTACGTTCACTTTTGACTGTATTTTGCGATAGCATCGCGCTTTGGTCAATCGCGCTGTAACTGAGAGTGAAATATTGCTGTAGGATATTTTTATTGCAAATCTTGCGGTAGCAATAAATTGCAACTTTTTAGTTTATAAAAAGTTGAATAAAATTTTTTTCTTTAATTTTTTTAAATAAACTTTATTTAAATTTATAGGTTTTAATTTCCATACTACAAATTCAAGTGTCTTAAATTAAACACCTAAGTGTATTGCTCCCATTTAAATACATGGTTACGATTTTTATACACGTCAAAGTTTGATTTGCGTATAGATTTTGTAAAATTAAACATATATTAATCATTTTTACTGAGGAAAATGGAATTAAACGCAATATGTAAAGCTTGTTTATGTTCATTCAAAAATAAACACACGATAAGTGTTTAAATTCAAACTGATATTCAACTGTGTATCACTCGTGCATCAATATCATTCGTCTATTGTATGCATTTGCCAAATTTTGTAACAAAAATATTAGTTATTTTAAAATAAATTAAAATCAATTTGTAAAATATTAATTTATGGAAAAGTATACCAAAAGCAAACATATTTAAATAACATTTGAAAACAATATTATCTCTGACCAGAGCTTAAGATTTTTATTGGATTTACTATTTTCAAAGTTAACGTAAAAGATTTAAAAATATGATTAAAAAATTTTTTTTTAATTCTTGAAAGCATTGGATAAATAAGAAAGTCACTTGATGAAACTTTACAAAACAACTTTTTGTCGACCGTATACCTTCGTAATTCAACTCTAGATCACCTAGTTCAGCATCCACCTTTTATTCGAAAAGCAATCCAAATTTTTCACCATATAACCTAGCGCTTCCTCTATTTCGCATACAAATTATTTTCAGTCATCAACATCTGCGAAACGCGCGCTCTCGAAAAAAAGCGGACGAAAAATCGATCACTTCATCGTCGGAAGCGAACGCGGGTATGAGCATACGACGGATTAAAAACCGCTTTAATTAAAACTGGAAACGCTCCGCAGACAAAGAGAAAGTGGGAGAGGGAACGAGAGAGAGAGATCGAGTTTATCCACACGCTGCTCTCGTACACACACGGCAGCTGGCTGTCGATTCGCCTTTCAGCGGCTAGCAGCAGCTTTATATATTAACGCATCTCGGAGGCAAAAGGAGCAGAGGCGGCGAGCCGCGCAAAAAAGCTGCACGAGCTCGCGCATATTTGCTATTCGCGCGGCGCTCGCCGGATGTCCGGTCTCGTCGCGCGCAACTATAAGCGCACGTTAAATTACGTATACGCTCGCCTATATGTCCGAGAGATAAATTTATACGGGTATGGGATCGCTTTTTGGACGGCTATTCCGCGCGATTTTTCTTTTTTCCCTTGTCTCGGTGACATCAAAGCTTCGAATTGCGTTTTTCAGTGGGGGATTGTCGACGCTCGGGGAATTGATATCGTAGTTTTGTAATTACTTTTTTTTTGTTTGCGTTGGGATTTTCGATGAAAAATTGTCGATTTAAGTAGAATGTCGAATTTAATAATATTAATATAATGCTTATAGTATTGCTTTGGCAAAAGAATATTCTGGATCGTAATTTAAATTTCTCATGTATGCACACAAATAAAATAAAATATTCTCATTATAATGGATATTTTACTTTAGAAATTGAAAAATGATTTAAACTATTCATTATAAAAAAATATGTATATTTTTAATTTTTGTAAGTGACATTCTATTAGTAATAGTAGAATGTAATTTTTTGTACATTTTTTCTTGTTCGTAGTAATCTTTGGATTACTTTTTAATATTTATATTTTTAAAAATTGTAATAATACTTACAAAAAAGAATTGAAAGCATTCAGAATAATACATATAATATAAAGCTTTGTTAATCCACATTAAAATAGATATACAGAATGTCGAAGGGAATAAACATCAACTTGTAAACAATAATATTACATTTCGTACAGCTGTAACATAATTAAATCAAATGATACTCTAATTAACAACTAGATTAGATCCATGCAATACATTTTCATAATAATTAACTTGAGTATTTACCTAATTGACAATATGTATATATTATTGATTAAAGGTAATTGTTTGAAGAATTAGTTTTATCTAGGATCAATTCAGTTGTTTATACTATCTACGGAACCAGAATAAATATTAACTAGTTAACATACAAAAAAAATGACAATACGAATGATCATTTTCTTGATATTTCAACCATTATAAAATAAACTAATTAAAAAAATACATAACAATAGCCGTCACGTCGGAACAAAACTAATTCGTAAATACAAAACGAGTAATACTAGACTCACGGTCTAAGTAAGTTGCACGTCATTCACGAGAGCTTCGGTTGTCACATGTACATGTGCATTTACACGCGTGCAGCCACGGTTACATATTACAATGTATAGCATCGGAACGTCCGTGCGCACGTGAGCTTCCGTTCTAGCAGACGTTTCATTCACTCAGAGGAGAGAAAGAGCTCAGCCGCACTCTTCCTCTCCACGTATCCTTTTCGCAGAATGAATCACTGATATAAATACTATCGGAACGCGAATACCTGCACACGTACGTTTACAGAATACCAGCGTTTGTAAGTTAGGGAGTAACGTTCTGTGATAGGATCGTCTTGAAGCGATTTAATGTAATTTTGTACAAATGCATTTTACTTGAGATGTAGGGTTATATTGTTTCTATTATAATATTACCAACTTGAATTGTGTAAAAAATAAAAATAGTAAGATAGTTTCAAAAATAAAATGACATCCTTACATTATAACTTCTCAATATATCACTCTTTACCATTCTGAACAGGTAATGGGAATTATATTTCATTTTCAATTCACGTCCTTGGTAACTGTTCAAATTGCCTGAGGCGGTATTCTGTAAGGGATTACGCTTGATTTTACATTGTTTCGTAGATCTGTAATGAAAATAGTGCGCGTTAAGCTTATAGATTACGTATCCTGTCAATTAAATCCAATTATGTGAGATGTGCGTCGAGATGCTCATTGGATTATTTGTTTGAAAATATGTTCTCATATATAATCCGTATAGCTCATCAATTACTGGATATGAATATTCAAATGGGTATTATCCCCATACGCAGAATATGATCAGTGTAGCATATCTAAAGATTACACTAATTTTGATTACTATATTCAATTATCAAATCACATTAGAAGAAGATGTAGCATTTAGGTAGTTTATTAATATGAATTTTTATAAGAGAAGTTCGTGAAGGAATTTTTAAAGAAAAGTTGTTTTATTATACATTTTTGAATAGAAAGCGGTTTATAAGTAGAACAAACGAGCTATGAAGTGATATATCGTACGCAGAGAATGCATTCATAAAACGAAACAGCATCTGCAGATCAGCTGATAGAGGTCAGTCATCGATAAAGCAATGATCTCTCTAACATGACATCATTTTAACTTATCACTCAGTTCTAAGCGCACAGCGCTAGAGAAACAAGGCTACATCAAGTTCAGTTAAATATGCAATAAGGCTACCGATAAATATATTAAATATGAATTTGCAACAAAAGATAAATAAAAGTATTGCGTATTTATTATCTTTAATTTTCTTAGCAGTGGTTAATGCTGCAAATGATAACGGTCTGCAAAGTGTCTTATCCGATTTGGAAAAAATTTCTGGTTCCTTGAAAAGTATAGGAAGTATCAATGAAAGGTTAATCACTAGTTTGCGAAATAACGCGACGCGTTACGGCTTCAAAAGCAGAAGAGCCGAGGACTTTGTGAGGCTTGGCTACACGTGTACAAGTGGAATTGGATGGCACAAACTTTACTTGACCAATCTTACGTGGAACGAAGCGAGAAAATCTTGTCGCAGAGATGATGCGCATCTTGCTATATTAAATTCCGAAAGCGAGGCCAAGGTATATTACAAAGAAAGTAAAACTAAATAGAAAAATGATGAAATTTTAAACAGCAAAGAATTTAAATTTTTTTCATAGAAAAGTTTGAAATTGCTTCTAAGAAGCGCAAAATTGTAATTTTGGTGGTATAATACAAAATGAGAATAATTAGCCAGAGATTAATTATGATACTTTTTCACAATTTTAATTTAATATAAATTGCATGGTTGCCCTTTAAAATTCACTTTTTTTTATTGCAGGCACTGAAAAATTTGCTGCTTGAAAATTACCAGTTTAGTGCTTACATCGGCATCCATAATCAATTTAAAGAAGATGAATGGGTGACTGTATTTGGCGATCCCCTCACCGAAACGGGGTATAATCGATGGAGTGTAGGACCGCCGAAAATTTCGCAGGCAAACTGCGGGGTGTTGTTTGAGGATGGCAAATTGCTTGGAATTCCTTGCCATGTTGAACGATCCTACTTTTGCGAAATTCCTGGGATGCAGACGTGCTAGAGAATAAATTAAATCGATATTTTATAAGAGCTTGCGTAATATTCTGTAAATTATGTTCAACTCGATTTTCACTTTCTCGAACCATTCTGATTTTTCTTATCTTTAAAATTATTTCTTTTTCTTTGATAAACTAATGTTGTTATTGTATATATTTTCCTAATAAAATGAGTAATTCATATTTCGCAATGTAAGACTAGTTGATTATTTTGTGTTCTAGATATAATATCAAAGTGGAAATTATGCGCTCATCTTATTATGACTAATACCCGATAACCAAACGTATTAAATCCGAGACATTTATCAATCTCACTTATTCGTAAAAATACAAGTAGAGAAGACGAACACTCATTACGAAAGTGTTTTCTACTCCAGCAATATGAAAGTTCAATTGTTAAGTTTTCTTTTAGCATCTTTGTATTTTGTAGTTTTTTCAGTGACGTTTGTGAACTGTGAAGATACACAAAACCATGAAATTGTTAGTACTACTACAGAAAAGACCTTTATTAAATCTCTTGAAAATATAATTACAAAAGTGGAATCAATGAAAGCTAGAATTGATAAGACACTTAACGAAACAGCTAGTGAAACGCTGGGATTCACGCGTCATGAAATACTTACTAAAAAAGGCTATCATTTAAGCTCTGGAATAGGGTACCACAAATTATACTTAACAAAATTAAGTTGGTATGATGCTTTGCATTTTTGTCGTAGAGAAAACGCGCATCTCGCTGTTATCAGTTCTTCAGCCGAGGCATCAGTAAGTACAATTAATATTTAAATATAACTACTAAAATTAAAAAATTTTACTTAATTATTTTAAAAATATCTTGTTTTAATTTTTGTTCAATAAAATATAGAGATGATTCACTTAATAATATTTTCTCATTCAAATCTTCAAGTAAAGTCTAAAATAAATTACATATTTAATAGTGTAATGTTTAGACTTTACCGTATATTTGATATTGTCTTTCGATCAACATTTTACGATCTCATTATAAATTTTGTATTATTACTAGCGTATTATTACATTTTTTGAATTATAATAAGTGTTTTTTGTAAAGTCAGTTTATTAATTGAATACAAAATTTTAGGCCTTGGGAGAAATAATTAAAGAAAAATTACCATCTTTGGCTGACACAATCAATTACGCTTATGTTGGTATTCATGATTACAAAGATGGATCTTGGATATCGCTATTTTTCGATAATCTAGATGATAGAAAATATATACGTTGGCAAAAAGGATCACCAAAATATAGCAAAATTTCTGATGAGCCAAATTGTGCTGCAATCAACGAGAGTGGGCAACTTACTAATTTTGAATGCTCAAAAAAACAAGAGTTCTTCTGTGAAGTAGATTTATACACTCCATTTATTTAATACATATTACAACTTTATACTATTCGTTGTTATTTTAATTAATAAACATACATTGATATTTATGATTTTATTTATAATAAATAAAATTAATGCATTTACATCTAAAAATATGATAGTTTAAAATGTAAACAAAACAAATACATCATACTCTCAAGTAATTCCTGAAATGATAACCTTTGACATTTTCAAAGATAAAATGAATATGGACCGCTTGAATGCTTGAATTAAAAGTCTTATCAAAAATTTTCTTATATCGTTAAAGCATTAAAATGAATTTAAAAGATTATTTTTTGGTGAATTTGAAAATTTTTTTTTTTTTCAGAAAACAAAAACTCTATAATAATGCAGGTATAGTTTAAACTAAATAATGTAATTACATTCAATGAATTAAATTGATGATAGTATCTTATATACCTAGTATCAACAAATGTCTAATTTCCACGCACACTACTCTCGAAAACAGCATAACCACTTCATACGCTCCACCCATCCATCCCACAATCAGTCTTTCCATCCTCTCCTCTTCAGCAATCTCGCTCTGCGCCACGCGCAGTTATAGCCGATTTTCGGCATTCAACGTAGCCCGCCGCCAAAGACCGACGACGATTAAATCATAGACGCGCGCGCGTCGATCGCCCGATGCAAATCGACGGCGACGCTCTCGCGCTGCTGCAGAACGTTAACAAGCCCTCGGTACAATGGCCTTTATTGTTCGGCCGGCCGATCCGAGGACGAGTATATAGCGCGCGCTGCAGCCCGAGACCATCGCCCGACACGCATGCACGCGTCCGCGGTATTCGGTAATATGTACGTGTACGCCGGGCCTGCAATGTCGGAGTGCAGAGCGCAGTATTGTGCTCGTTGTGCACCTCGCTCTCCGATGCTGTTACCGCATATACGCCGTGTCGATATATGGGGTGGCGGACGATCCTAGATGGACGTTTTACGCGTATGGAAGTCCATTGGGTTCGGCTTGAGTTGTGGTGTGGAAATTAAAGGGAGTAGTGTTTTAAATTGAGTGTTGGTTGCGTATTAAATACAGATGCTTTTTTTTTAAGTAAAAGAAAGATATGGCAGTTCTGAAGTTGTCAATAATAAGCAAGATTAACATTTCACAGAAATTAATTAATCTTCCATTAAAAACAATTTATCAGCGGGCACATTTCAATCCGTCTCCGGTGACAGAACCAGTTCGTCTGTTACCGCTAATCTTCATCCCTCTCCCCCCGACAATTCCCATCCAATCAATATCAAAATATCCATTAGCGAAATGTAATTTCGCGGGCGTCCCTTATACGCTCCCGGCGTTTAAGCCGTCGGAATTACGCGTATCCATCGCGCGCAGCTGGCGCTCCCTCGCATCCTCCTGCTCTCCTCTCTCTCTCTCTTTCCTTCATTCGATTCATACAGCCGTGCGCCAAAGCTTCTGATCCTCCGTACGTCCGAATGTGCTTCCCTTATCATTGCCCGCGCAACTGTATACGCGGCGTAATGCGCTCGCTCTCTGCCGATGTGAAAGCGAAACCGTGAGGAGCAGCCGGAGAGGTAATAGGTTCATCTGGCTTTTGTCCTTTGCTCGGCGATCCAGCTGGCCTCTCCTTGCCTCGCGGAACGACGTTTGCTCGGGAGGATGCATCCTGCGCTGATGGCAGACATGTGAATCAAGGGCTCGTGGATGTATATACACACTTGGCAAGAGTGAAGTTGTAGTGCCGAATTTCTATGGGTACTGATGCAGCTCCCGTGCACTTGCCGCGATGAAAGCGGATGCGTGGGTGCTTAAGGCAAACAGAGGCGTTTGCTTCTGTTGGTACACGTAATAAGCTCTGTTGTGAGCGATGCCTGGGCCTTTAAGGCGATGAGGGCTTGTCCTATCTATCGTTTTGAAACAATGATGTACTGAGCTCCTTTTGTTATATTTTCAATATTTTGGCCTCAATTTCCAGCATTAAAGTAAAAGTCAAAATAACATCAAAACTCAAAAGAGTTAGTCTTAAATTACGTAAATAACTGTGCAATAAAATTACATTTATTTACACATTTTTTTAATGATTTTGAATATAATCAAACACCACTTTTAAGTAATTCACCACGTAAATATTCATCAAGTACGAGCTCACGAAATTACAAACCACGTAGACATGTAAACATACTAACCCATATACCGAACCATCAATCTAAAAAAAAAAGCAAAAGCCCTGAAATTTCAATCAACCAACCAACCAAACCCACCGCCAAAAAAAAGCCTAATCAAACTCCCCGACTGTGCATGTAACGCTCGCGCGTATACACATGCTTGTGCGTCGTCGCGCTCGTTTGTGCGCGCGGCCTCGCATGACGCTCGAGCTTTCCGAAAGCCAGGAGCTTGCAGAGAGCAACAGCATGCATATATATACAGGCACGCATCGAGTGTGCAGCTCTCGCTGACGGAATTTTCAACGTCGGCCCAGGCGCGATGAAGTTTCGTCGCTACGCGCGCGCGGCTAATTGGCAATTAACGTTACCTAAACAGAGGATAGAGGGCGCAGAGGCGCGGCGCGAGCTGCGGCTAGCGCCCTTTGTGCCTGCAAACTTGTTCGGGCTGCATCGGGCTTTCTGAACAGGCGAGAATGTGCGCGTGGCCGCGCACAGAGAGCGAAAGGGCTTCGCGGGTTGTCTGTTTCTGCCTGGCTTTCTAAACTGGGGTTTGCGGATTTTTCGAGGGGGGAGAGGCTGTGGTCGAGTTGGGGAAGTTTGGGGGTATTGATGCTGGGGTATGAATTCAGGAAGTTTGTTAAAGATTAGGTTTGGCTGTGGTGTTTTTTGAGGGGAAATTACGATTGTGAGAGTTTTAGGAGAGGTACAAATTTGTTTTTAAGGACCTGTATAGTTTTGACAGTGGGAATTTTTATTTTTCAAATAAATAATTAAAGATAGAGTAAAAAGATAGCAAAATTCCGAACATTTCCGAACAATTAAGATTTCTCCGAAGTAAAATTTTTCCTTTAAATTAAATTTTAAGATTCGTTTAGTTTTAATATATTATTTTATTCGTTGCATTAAGATGGATGCTAGGCAGGAATAACTTACAAAAACTATACTATTTAAACTACAACTTTAAAAAATTTTAATTATAATTAATATTAGTGTAACAAATGGTCTGCAGATAAAAAAATAAAATATAACTGAATAAAAAAAGAAAAAAATATCTGCACAGTGAGATATTTGATTGTTTTGGCGGTCAACAACAGACTGTCTACAACTTTATGATATACTTAGAGTTTTGCTTAAAGTAAGAGTTTAGAAATTAAATCAGCTATTATATTTTAAATAATATTTTGTTTTGCTATTATAGTAACAAAGTTATTTATTGCCGATTTATATTTAAATAAATATAAAAATTAAAGTGCTATTTTATAGCTAAAAACATTTTCATCACCACGTGTCTACGTCATTTAAAATCGCAGTAAAACTATGAAGCTAAGAAAACAACCATAGCGCATGTAGTTTACCAAACATAGTCCCGATTAGACCATTATTTTCGTGAATAGCACATTTTCCTGCCGCGGACCTCCAGCACCGGTTATCGCCCAAGGTTCAGAGAAAACTTGCTCATCTCTTCAGTATATATATGTATAGACTTAAAAAAAAGAGCGAGCCCAGACTGACGTGCGCGCGCAGGACGGCTGTGCGATATACAATGATGCAGCGAATTTTTTTATTCCTCTCATCTCCAGAAGGCTTTCGTTGCCGTTCTGTCGGCTCTTCTTCTCGACTGCGCATCGCCACTTTCGCGGCGACGAGCCTTTTCAAGGAGCCACCGCATGGTTCATTAGATTTTAAAGGGATACCGTATGTTCTACTAGTTTAGGAAAATGATAGTTCAGTTTTTCCCTCGAAACTCGTCATTTTCTTATAGCTTTTACAAATTGGGTCGAGGATACACTTAATCCTGTTATTTTTCAATAGAAAAGTTTCGAGAAAATGTGCGTATCGGATAGCCGCGATGATGATGTCTTAGGTACACTGTGTAATTTACGAAATGAGTTGATAATATGAACTTGTGAACCATTAATTAAAGAGTATTACTCCAAATTTGTAAAGTAAATGTAGATACTTGAATAATATCGACTAAAGAATTTTATAAGCCCTCCTATGTTATATCAAAATTAGACGTCTATTAAAGTTAAAAAGGTTTTACTTACTTTTATATTATTTATTTTTTCAACGAGTAAGTATTTGTAACGATAAAAATCTTACAAAATGAAGAAAATTACTTTTTAAAATGTTTTTATACCTAAGAGTAGTAATACTGCAATTTAAAAGAATAGCATTTTATTATTATTATTGCAATTTGTATTTTACTTCCATAACTGCCCTCCAGCAATCTCAAAAGAAGAAACCCCAATTTTGTGTTTTAATTCAACCTTATTCAGTACATTCACCGCAATTCTCGTTACAAACAATTTTCAAATTACAGGATTCAGCTCCAGTTCTCTTTCAGTTTCTCTCGAAAAACATCAAAAGCACCAAAACAATTCCAAATTAAACCAAACCAAAATCCACAAAAGAACACTTAAAACCTCTCCACCCCTCTGATTAACAGCTCTCCTCCCTACCAACCAAAAAAAAAACCCAACTAACAAAGCACAACCGATCACAGCGACTCACAGACAGCTACGTCCGCTCGCAAATCGATCGAGAGAATCGAGGCATTGTCGAGCTCGTAACGCGCGTTCTTCACGCCGCGAGGGAAAGGACGAGCCGGTCGCGCGCTTGCCGACGCTAATTACGCGCGCCGCTTATAATCCACATTCGAGGCGCAAGCGCGAGCCTGCTGCTCGCTCGGGCGTAGATCGAGCGAGGGCGAAAAAACGAGAGACGAGCATTTTCAGCCTTCGGAGAATTCCGTGGGAAAAGACGTTTTTCAAACGTAACGAGCTTGAGCAGGGGTGTGGGATAGACGCGTACACAGGCTGTACGCTATTACCGAGAGCTCTCGGCTACTTCGGCCTTCGCCTTTTTTTTTTTTGAGGGATTTTTGTACGTCGAGCTCTTTTTTCTGCGAATGCTGGAGGACTCTTGATCGACTGCTTTGCTGGCTGTTTTATTGGAGTGTTTTTGCGAGGGACGTTTAATCAAAGTGCGGTGCACCGAGATGGACGGTTTTCAGTAGTTTTGTTTAACGTAATCTATTGAGGGTGGAACGTTTATTATCACAGATTTTAAGAAATGTATTTTATTATTATTTGTAGTTTTTTGTATCTTTTTTATAATTGACAAGAAGTAGCTATAAATCAAAATTAATGTGGTGTAATATTCTCCTTTTCATCTTTTTGTTTTTCTTTTTAAACTTTTGAAAACTTAATCAAATTGATTAATATTTTCATAAATTTTAAAGTAGAAAAAAGTATACATTTTAACAACAAGAAGTGTTTTATTATATCATTAAAGTATACGATTTATTTATAATGACTTTTTTAAAAGGTCAATAAATAATGGATATTTTATAGAAATTGTTGAGTATTTTAATAGCTTATTAATATGTCTAACAATTTAATTCATGTGAGCCGCCATACATTCATTTACATTTTGTACACAAAACTCGATTTTGTACACGCTTGTATAAGAAAGAAATAATAATCCCTTGAGTAAAGAAATATTGTTTGATTCGCAGATGAAAAAATAATTCTAAACTCTTATAAACTTTTCACTTTCGTTTTGCTCAGGCGCAATTTTTCGCACATTGTTAAAATTACTTTCGCGCACTGATATGGAAAATAGCCAATTCAACTTACTTTACCTTTATCGAAAAAGCTTCTATCATAACAGACACGAAAACTCGATACACAGTAAAAAGAAAGATTTTTTCTTGTACATGAGAACTTTCATAAAAATATGGCATTTAAAGCCTAAGTTTTTAAGTAAATCAGAGATCTGCGCCCAGATTCGCAGTATTCGGGGCAGAAAAGAAAGCAAAAATTCGCTGAGTAGTCTCAAAGATGAAAGCTTCAGTGTACAAAGTTTTTTGTTTGATGGCGCACGCACACGTCAATTTTTGGCGTGCTGAATATGGAAGCGTTACTAAACTAGTTGGGTCAGCATCTGGTGCAGCTGCCTAAGTTTATGAGCACGAAAGATGCGCGAAGGAAGAGAAGCCGATCATATTAAAGGATTCGAAATGAATCTATCGGAGTGAAAGTTTAAGAAACAAAAAGAATTTTATCTTTTCGCATAAAAAATTTTAGTTACTTATTAGATTTAAAAGATAGTCTGAGAATAAATTAGAAAAAAACAAATATAATATAAAAATATAAAACTAATGTAATACAATGCACACAAAATATAAATACATAAAAATAGAGGGTATATAATAAAAATAAATTTTTTTATATATACAAATATAAAACTGAATAGCGAGGAATGAAACATTGAAAAACTCTATCAAAAAAGTGAGTAGTCTTTATGAACTGCCAAATTGAACGTATGTTGTAAAAAATTAATTACTTCAATAAACTATTTAATATACTGTCTAGACTGCTCGACGAATATTATAATACACATTAGTTCTAACATTACCATAAAATTTTGCATCGACAACATTTGATTAACCCTCGCGCCGCAAAGCTTCCACTGCGCATACATAACACGAATTCAATCACACGAATTAGCTGATTGGCCGTATAAAAAGATCCAGAAGTCGGCCGCAAGAACACTGTCGTTTTTGCAGATTGCCTCCGCCGCTTCCCTTTCGCTCGATCAGATACGTGACCACGGCAAGAAACTACAGCTCTCGCAGTAACGGAGAAAATAAACGAACACTGCGAGAGAGATCGAACGCGCAGTAGAAGAAAATAACAAGAGCCGGCGATTCGAGGCGCGAATGATCCACTTTGGCACACTTATACCTTACCATTCTCCAACGTTATCCCCCCATCCTACATTTATCCCTCCACGCATACACATCTTATCCCTCGGCGCTCCGTCACTCGGATCGCACTTATTATTCTCATTGTCTGCGGCTGCTGCCACTTACCTAGTGCATTTTCAGCTCCGAAATTATAGGCCGTTTTCTAGCGCGCGCTGCCGCCGTGAAAAAGAAGGCACACACAGCGCTCCTGCATGGCGCGCCCCGAGCTACGCGCGCGATGTATGCACGTGCGCCTTCTTTCATTATACACATCGACAAGCGGTGTCTGCTTTCAGCACCTGTAAAGGATTCCCCGCACAATGGTAGAAGGAGAGGGAGAGGAGAATAATGTCGCTATTACAGCTTGCCCAGGGCCATTATCTTTCGCAAACACTTGTCGGTTCGAGGCGCGAACTCGCATTGTCTATCTGGAACGGAGAGCACGAAAGAATTATACAAATTGGCCAAATGGGATGCGCGGAAGCTGTTTGTTATTGAGATTCGCCGAGACGGCTAGACGCGCGCGGGGAGGCCGGCTATATGCGTGTAACTGGATATTGATTGCGCTCCGGCTGGCGCCGTTGCTGTTTCGGAGAGGGGTTTTGGAAAGAAGAGAGCGCTTTTTTGGTGCTTGGAAATTTTTGAATTATGAGCAAAGAATTTTGGATTTTTAAGATATTTTTTCAATAATTTTTTTAATTAATTAAAAATTGGATCTAAAATTTATCTATGAAAAAATGAATTCACTAATTATAGTTTTGCCCCTGACATTTACAATATAAAAAATCGAATCAACAAAAAACTACAAAATTCTTTAAAAATAGCAATTGCGAAATAACATTTAGATCGCTAACATTACGAAAAGAAATCTGCTGATTCGGTCGCAGCAAAAAAATTGGCAAATTCAACGCCACCGGCCAATCCCCCTACGCCACAATTCGTTTCTCCTACATTAGCCCAAGTGTATACCAGGAAAGCCACTCCGCAAGCGCGATCTCTTTGGGATTTGCAGCTCTGGGCTCGCGCTCGGGGAATGAAAATTGCGAGAGCCAGCGCGCGCGGCTGCATCCCCCGGTGAATTTAAGCCATAGCAGCAGCGCGCGGGCCCCTCAGAGCTCAATAAAGAGCCGAGCGAATTTATATCTGGCTGCGGTCCGAACGAAGACAGAAGGCCGCAGGCTCCTTTCTTTCTCGGCTCGCTCTCGAGATAAATTAGATCCGATCCCGAAAGGGACGGGAGCGCTGCTCTAGAGTTAGCTCCAGAGCGCGGCGCTCGCCACCTGTCGGCTGCCGCAGCCACGCGCCTACACCTGGACTCTCGGCCGCCGAAAGAAGAAGCCGACTTTTCGCTTCTACTTGCCAAAGAGGCTTTAGCGATGCGCACGTGTTTTTGCACGCGCGCGTGTCCTTTTAAACGGCTGTCGTCGAGCCTGCTCCTAATGAGGCTTCATCGATCTTCATGCGCAAAATGAGGAAGGCGAGGGAGAGCAGTTGTGGGAGGAGGCTGCAGTTTAGGCTGGAACACGTGCTGGGGCATCGATTATAATTAGCTTGCAAGGTGTCGTCGTCTGGGGCTCCGTTGTGGGCTTTTAGGTTGCTAAGAGGGTTCGCGAGGTTAAGTCGACGGTATTTGTGGTAATTTAGGAGGCACGGGATATTGAACATGCGTTTTTGTACGTTACGAAAATGTGAACAAGAGTATTTAGTGTAAAAAATTCAATTTACCATTAAATAATCTCTATAATGTACAAGTATGCGTTGGATTGATTGTTTTTATGCAAGTGACTTTACTGAAACAAAGAATTTATTCAAATTTTTCGAATTGGCCTGGAAAATTGACTATATTCTGGGCAGAATTTCCAGTAAACAAACGTTAATATGAGACTTATCTATAAATTCTGTTTAAAGCATTTCCAGAATTTTTAGTTAAGTGTCATTTTATCATGTTTGACCAGGAATTCTGCCCAGAATATGGTCAATTTTCTACCAGGGAAGTAATTTGGTGATAACAATTTTTTTGCAATAATATGAAAATTGGTATATGCCAGCTGCAAAATACTTGTATTCAAACTTCGTGCTACACGTCCTTACAAAAAACTGTCTCACAGTTTACTCAAGCAAGAAGGCATTATCGTAATGGGAGAGTGACAAAAAAAAGACAAAGCACAGACAAAGAAATAGAGAATTAGTCGAGGGGGAACGAGAAAGAAAATTGGCATTAAACAAGACAGACCCATACGAGGCGGGAATTTGGTGTAATTTTCGTAAATGAGGGGATTTTCCTTATTGATGTCCTTTCAGATAGGCTCTTTTTGCCGGTGCGAGCGGTAACATAATTATAGAGCAAGTATAATACGAGGATGGTACTTAGTAGCCGGGGCTAGTGGCCCGGTCCCTGGCACTGTCGTTGGTGTGTTTTAGTGAAATTTACGAAGGCTGAAGCTCACGAGCGAAAACACACTTTTTTCCGAGTCACCTACTGGAGTAGCATTTTGGATTGCGTACACATTATTATCTGATTCTTGATAAAAACACTAAGTCGAGGCAATTTGAAGAACGACGAGGTTAAAAAGAATTAAGGAAATTCTATTAGTCATCACGTCATTTTGACGGTTATTTTAATATGCCAGTGATAATATCAAATTTTTTAATGTAGCTTAATATAAAGGGACATGAGAGAACCTTTAATGCAAATATAAAACAGAAAGTAGTTTTTGGTTATAAATTTTACAACCAATTTGTTTTTGAAGAATTATTTTGAATTAATTTTTTTATTTGAAGTAATATAAAATCAGTGTTTATAACGATCTTTATTGCAACTCAATCACTATAATGAATCAGTGATTATAGTCTATCTATTTTTGTTTTATATTGATTTTTTTTATTACATTTTAAAAGATGTATATTTGTGAAGTTTTGGGACATTTTTTATAAGTATATAAAATAAAAAGCTGTTATTTGAATATTTTTATTTTTTTTTAAATAATATTACATTTTATATGGTTACATGAAAGTCAAACCAAAAATAGGTAATATTTTGTTCCGATGCAAGATAAAAAAGAATTGGTATTTGGTTAAAATATATGGCATTCTGAAACGGATATATTAATCAAAATATTTCACAAATGTATTTAGGTAAAAATTTTAAATAGGTTCATGTTGATCACAAATTCAAATTGACCAATTTTATTTAGCTTGTAACATAAATGTCATTCAACTTAAAATTTTTCAAATTTTTTAACAAATAATATTTTGTTCTTTTTTTTACATTTTTTCGAGTAATAAATGTATTATAACTTATTATATTTTACCATAAGTAACTTTTTAATTAATTTAAAATATTTACGAATACACTATAATAGTTCAACCAATGATAGTAAAAAAAATTTGTTTAACTACTTTGTGCCTCTACATATGCACTATAGTGGTTTTCCCGTCCTCTAAAGGTCAATACTCAATACTTTAAGAAATTTATCTTTCAAAGCTACAATTACATACTCTAATTAAACCTCGAATCTTCTCCATATTATCAGTAAACACATAATCTATCTTCCTACAATCCAACCTAAAAAACTCCTATCACAACTCGAATCCAACACTCGCGCAAAGCACCACTTCTCATCCCGAGCCCGGCCAATAACGCCAACTAACGCAGCGATAATTCAACGATTCATCGCCGAGCGAGGAGAATGACGAGACAAGCGCGCGGCAACGTAAACAGGTCCCCGGGCTGGCGCCACACAGGCCCATTATCCAATGTACCAGGGTGGGTACCACGCCGGGCAAATTGCGCGCGATAGGATAATCGCCGCGGCGTGCGTGCATTCGCTTCCTCGCTGCTCTCTCTCTCTCACTGTGTACGCGAACGCGAGCAAACGAGCCGTAATCTGCTTCTGGGAAGCCGCGATCTTCGCCGAGCTCGCCTGTGTCTCGTACCGCGGGAAATTTTCGCGCTGTCAGGTGGGGACGATTTTGCGTGTGACCTTCCGGGCTTGAATTATCATGTCTGAGGTATGAATCACGATTGTAACGAGCGCTCGGGGATTCGTGTGTAAGCGGCGCTGGCTCGATGTTTACTCGGCGCTTTTATTTCGCTCCAATTGACCCAGTTTTGTGGATGGCGCGAGAGCCATCGGCGATGCGAGTATTAATCTTGATTAGTTGATGCGATTATGTTATTCGTTTGGACGAGTTTATGTGGGTTGAGGTTTATTGAGGATTTGTATAAGAAAGGGGGCTTGATTTGAACATTATGCTTCCGTTTTTAAAAAGCTTAATTATTTTTTTCCCCTTATCTAATATTTATGATTTAAAATTTGGTATCTCTAGTAAAATTAATTACTTTTTTCTTAGAAGCAAATTACGTATCAAAAACTGTATAATAAATAATCTGTGGCCACCAACAAATGTTTTGTTCAAGCCAACTTTGGTTAAAGCAGTAAACAAAGGAAAAGCAATGAAGAATAGGCATAGGGGCACTATCAGCCCGCATAGTTAGTCACGACAATGCTTTCTTCAACAATCACTGAACTACCGCGAAAATTATATGTCCCGCAATCCTTTCTTTCTATTTGTGCGAAATTCCGTTATTCTTAAAGCACGTTGACACTAAGCATAAAAAACACGTGTTCTAAAAATATCAAATGATTTTCTTTTGTTGCTCGCTGTTATGATGAGTGAAGGTATAATATTACTATACAATAACAAATATTGATTGGAGTATTTAACCTATTTTGCTAGCAAGTATCAAAATAATACAAAATTTTAATTATTATTTTAGCAACATAATACTCGAATTTCAATGACTACGCGATTCAAACAAACCTACTCAACTCACCACAATAAACAAGAATAATTAAAAAATTTCTAAAGGCCAATCCAGCAGCCATTTACGACTTAATCATCGGCCCGCACCAATTTGTCCGCACAAGCTCTATATAAATTCATCGAAAACAAACTCGCATTGAGCCCAGACGCACTCAATGTTTGCCAACTTTCGGCGATAATCTGTTTTCACCGAACAAGCTCGCGCGTGCACGAATATTGCAGTTCAGCCAACTTCACCCGACTTCGTGCATATACGAGTGCGCCGACACGCGCTTCGCAGCACAATAGCTCCGACAGAGAGAGAGAGCAAAATGTTAAATACCCGCGGCGCGCCGCTTGCGTTTAATGAAAGTTCAATCCGGCTTGCGCGGCTCGCAGTTGAAAATTGGCCGGAGCCATTAGAATCTCGCGCGACGCGCACAAAGGGAATCTTCCATATATACATAGCTACGTCCAGAATTCGCGGGGTAATTTATACCGCGCGCGCAGCGGGTTTTATATGAAAACGCGCCCAGTGAGGTATACACGTGTGCGCGTGAGCGCATAAATTATTAGAAGAGCTCCTGGCATTCGGTAATATCTGCGCGACAACCAGCGGTATAATTAACGTATCGTGTGTCCTCATATTTTTAAAGCTAATGCCGCTGAATATCCAGAGGGTATAGTTGTGTAAAAGGACGTGCGGCAGATATTGTGGGAAAGGCGAGGATTGCAAAGGGTGGCGGACGGGATGAGGCTGACGTTTTAAATTATTGCGACTGCGATTGGAATAATAGAACGTTTTTTGTGCGATGAAAGCTGCGGTTGCTGGGAATTTCAGGGCTGCTTTTTTTTTAGTGTTTTATCGGTAATTGTAGATGAATTATGCATAGTGAGGGAAATGAATTTAAAGGGTAGTAACTGGTATTTAGGTTTATATTGCGATTTTGAAAATCGGATATTAAATTTTATTATTTTTTAAGTATATTATAACATTAACAAATATTGAAGTAATTAACGTCTTTAATTTTCATTAAATATTCAATTTGCGAGCACTTAAAGTTTTACCAATTTAATGCTGATATATTCATATACGTTCACAAGTACTGTACTAAAATGCTGTTATTCTAAGTATGACAGTAAAAACTTATCAGTTTAATATTGACATCAAATCGTCAGCGTAAATTTTATTTATCGTTAAAATCCTATTTAGCAGGGCAATCATTGGGATGATTACGGTAAGATCATTAAATCAAGATAGTCAAGAAAGATTTCGCTTTAACGTACGCAATCATAATTCGTCCGGTGGTTTTGATTAAACTTTAACTATGGTTTAAAGATTCATTATTACTCGATAATTTTACACGGTTCGCATAGTCCTTCAGTTTAAAAAAAATACAACTTAAATTTAAATCACTAATTAAAAAGGTCATTGTATTTAAATAAAAACTTATAATAAGCTGTAGATACTATCCATCTTCTAAATATACCTTATTGTGCGATCAAAATCAAATCACCGTTTTATTCTGTTTATGTAAATCCACCATTATATCACGCAGCGAACCCTTTTACATAGGTTAACAATGCCTCCAATTCAGCTCCCAGAAATAACGTCTTAGTCACATCTGATTAAGAAAATTACTCTCCTCAAAAATAAATAAAGCATTTCGAGCAGGCAGTCCGATCAAAATCTCAACGCCTGGCTCAATCATTACAATAGAAATAAAGATAAGTCCCAAACGAAATTTCGATCCTCAAATACCACCAGCGGAGGCTTTCCCATGCGATCCCGCATATATCTCGGCTAGGCAAATTGGAATTCCCGATCGATCCTTAAAAGCGCCTCCTAATAGAATACGAGGCGCAAACAAAAGCTCGCGCGTGGAGAAACGATTTCGACGCGGCTCTGCCTCCACGGGAGCCGAAATTGAGATCGTCCCGGCAGACAAGTTGCGCCTCGTGACACTTTAGAATATCTCAGCGGGCGCGATCGTATCTGCCGACATAAACGATTTCACGCGGGGGAAATCGGATCGTGCGCCGCCGTCCTGGCGATCTTCGCGATCCTCTGCGGCTCTTCATCGCGTACGATCTAGCGTCTGGCTGTATATATATGCGGCTGTTTCGCTTCTGATTTTTGTTTTTTGTTCGCTGCGTTTTAACTTTATACGATCTCCCGACGCGATGCGGCAGCGCCTTGCCTTTCTTCTCATCTGGTTCTTTTTGTTTAGCTTCTTTTCTTGGACTGCTGGAATGCTTATCTTGTGATACTTTTTTATCGTGCTTCGTTTTTGCACTTTGCTATTTTTTAAAAGACTTGTGATTGAGTGTCGGTGTGTGTGTATAATGTTTGTGTGTATGAGAAGGGAGGGGGCGTGTTTTTTTGCCGCTGCTCCTCCCCTTGTGCATTCCTTCGAAATTTCTTATTAATAGTCTTAGGCTCGGTTAAGACCATGCGCCTTGCATATTAGATTGTAAGGAATGTTAATATATAAAATACAAAAAATGATTTATGAAATAGAAATGATACATTTGTATTGTTTTAGAATCTTACAAGAAAAAATTAAATTTCTAATTTTTTAAATGTTTTTTAAATAAAAACCATTATTGAAGAGCCACTTTTGCAGGGATCTCTGATGGATTATTCAAATAAAGTAGCGTTAAAATTAAATAGCGTTGCGCAATATTATGCATACTTTACATATGTATATAAAAAAAATAAAAAATTGTTTTTTTTTTATTTTACATTTATTTTACAGTACATGCTAAAATAGACCATTAAGCAGGATGATGAACGTTAAATAAAGTAAAGATAAAAAAGAGCATAAGGTATTATGTGTTTCGTATACATATATATAAGTGTACTTAGAGTTTGCTACCTAAAAATAGCGATTTTTAAAACGAAAAGCATATGTTTTATTTTTTATAGCTTCATAACATTTTTTCTAGAAATGGCACACTTATACGCCAAAAAAGAATCGATTTCTTTTTCCAATATGAAAACATTTCGATAGAAAGTTTTTGAAAGCTCTACATTTTTCACTTTAATAAAGTATAATTTATATTATAAGTTATATTACACGTTTCATTCATAATCAAATTTCCTTTATTTATAACAAGAAAAAAAGTTTTATTTAATTACTTATTTATTTACAAAATTATAAGTACAGGCTAAATTTTTGAATAAAATAATAAAATAAATAATATACAGTAATCATAGTAAAGCAATTAAATTTATTAAAGTAAATTAAAATTAAAAAATTTAAATTAATTCATTTAATTATTTTATTTAATTTAAGCTTATTTAATTATTACAAAAGACTTAAAACTTTTTTTCATAATAAATATTATGTATTCACGGAGACATGACACATATACTCTGTATATTGAAAATGTAATGTGTATTATTTTGTGTATATTACACAAAAAATGTGTAGTTAGGTGCCGTTTATTAAGTAAAATGAATATCTAATAAATTATTTCTCTGCAAATTTGTTCGATCTTTATAAGTGGTATCGTAAAGAATTATAATTGTAATATGTCGATTGAAATAAATTTCCTAAAGAAAGATGTTCAATTCTAAACCGTAATTGTTTAAAAACAAATACATTATTATCAATATACATTTTTCCCCGTACAATAAAATCCTGCGACACATTGACTTTTTCCTTCAATCGTCCTATCTCCTACCACTTACTTTTTAATTCAACTCCTCCTATTCTTATCTTTTTCTGCCACCAACTTTTTACGACTGCCTATAGCATCTCCGTCTATCTATCCTCACGCATCGGAGCGCAGCGGCACACGGCGCATTGCGCCCTAAAAGTAATTTACACGATATCTCGGGAGCTCCTACTACAAAGCTCGCAGCGCTGCTGGTTTGCATGCACGCACGACCGAGAGAGAGAGATTCATCTTAATCCAGCTCGCGTCCTGCGAGAGAGGCCTTTTACAAGGAACGTTACACGCGTAATCATGGCGCTGCGCAGCCCCCGGCGAACAAGAAGACGAAGAAGAAGCCTTTGTATTCTAATTTACGTCGTAAAGAGGCGAGGATTATGCCGCGAGCTGACTGTACGACGCCGCGCCCGAATTACGTGGCACAAAGGCTCGAAATCAGTTTGGATCCTCTGCGATGATTTGTGCGCGAGCCTGATATTGGTGATGACGTGGCGGGCTTTGGCTTTTGGTGTGTAAATGTAAAATAGAATGGAGAAATATTCGTCAAGTATTGGATAAATATTGGGTAAATATTAATATTAAAAACAAAGTAGGATAAATATTAGATTACTATATAGAAAAATATTACTTTAGCACTTTGTTGTTGAAGTAGAACAACTAAATTAAATGCTGATGTACCTTAATTTTTATGGTGTGAAGCGATCAAAAAGAAATGCCATTATAAAATCGAATCGTTTTCCACAAAAGAGGAACAAATACAAAATTCTCTAAGCATCTAAACTCTCGTCAAATTTACCTGGATAAGCGCACAAACATCAAACAGAATTCCGCGTAGAGTTTTCGTTCTCTCTCCCTCTTTCTTTCTCTGCGGAACGCAGAACGAGCATCCCAAAATCCAGACCAGCAGCACTGGCAGCCCGCTTATTCCTTTTGCCTATCTCTCTTCTCTCCCTTTCTCTCTCTCTCTCTCTCTCCCGCCTCATTTTTTATTCGCCTCTTTCCTACCGTTCTCCAAAACTAAAAGAGCCAGCTAGAAGCGCGCTGCCGGAGAAAATGGGCGCTCGTTTCGCATCCACACGTACAAACGCAACCAAGCTCTCTCTCTCTCTCTCTCGCGTTATTCTAATAAGCGACGAAAATGCGGCGGCGGCGGCGGCGGTGCGCTTTGCCCGGCCAAAATAAAGAGGTACGAATACAGCTATCGCGCTCTCAAAAAAAAAGGAGGCCCTCTCTCTCTTTGTGTTTCTCTCGGGCGCGTGTTATAAATGAGCTCAGGCGCAAGAGAGAAAGAGAAGAGAGAGAAAGATAGCCTGGGAGAGGGATGCGACGCCGACGACGACGACCACACCTATGCTACCATAAAGCAGCCGGCCACCGAGACGAAATCTCGCTCTCTCTCTCTCTCTCTCTCTCAGGGTCCTTGCCCCCCCGTAACTCTTTCTTGCTGCGCTGAAACGAAAATATAATATCTGATGGGCTAGAAGGGATAGGCCACACGAGACGCCTGCGCACACGAGGAGTGCTGAGAGGTTGTATGTGAGTGCAGAAGAAGGGAAGAAACTGGGCTAGTGATGTTGTTTTAGTATTTATGATGAGATTTGGGTGGGTACAATGAGGAATGAAGGGTAATGGGTTATACTTGGTTGGAAGTTAAGGAAGTTGGTTTGGGCTGACGCCTTCTGTGAAGGTCTCGTTGAAAAAAGTATGGTAGCTCTAAATAATTTGTTAGCAACATTTGTTATCTGGTAATAGCTTTAATGTAACTCTGCTCTTGTTACCAAGAGTTGTAATTTATAATCATAATTTATAACTGTGAGGTTAAAATTTAGATAATGTAGTGCTCGTGTAATTTAGTTTGAAATATTGTAAGTCTGACAGAATTTACGTCAAAGTTATTCATTTCAATTGTGTAATTATGGATGAAATATAATTAAGGTAATAGTTCATTTTTCGTTTCGCGGAGTATTTTCACATAAAATTATGGTTCAGGTCGAATTATAAACAAGTAAACAGTAAACAATATAATAAATTATAGAAAATTTCTGAAATTTAAAAACGGGATTGCTTTTTATTTGCTTTTAATTTTTTTAGTAGAAATTTTAACATTTGAGAGCATTTAAGAGTGGCTATTTTTTGGTAATTTTTTATCTTATAATTCTTTAACTGACCATTCAATAGCTATTAAATAGAAACATTTCTACTCAAGTTAAAAAAGAGGTTTATTTTTTATTATTTTTTTTTTTTCTCAAAAATGAAGTTTTAGTCTTTATTGCATCAATTAATAAATTACATTTTTTGTGTTGCAGCATGTTCCTCAAGATGCAACATTCATTTTTAGAAACAATGTCAAAAATACAGTCTCAACATTTTTTCCAAATTAAAAACAAACAAGACAAATTCCATAATCAAAAACCATACAAACTTCTTCTCTCCCACCTCAAACCAACCGACCAAAAGAAAGCTCAGCCGCTACCCCTATCGCAACTCTCCACGCGCGTCACTCGCACTCCCATCAGCGCAGCGCATCCCGGAGAGCTCGCCGCTGCCGGCGATAAAGTCGAAAAAGCGAGAAGTAAAAATCCTCGGGAAGAATCCCGGCGAACAAATATAAAAGGCGCAAATAAAGAAAGAAGCACCGAGCGGGCTCCTTATAAGAGGTAATCGTCGACGCGGTGGTCCTCCCGTGTGTCCACTCCCCCCCCCCACTCTCTCCCTCCCTCCTCCAAATTG
>UELX01001461.1:0-43673 GCA_900480035.1 Eupelmus urozonus | reverse complement strand
AAGAATTACTATGTGATCTAAATACGTACTTACTTATCAATACAATATTATAATTATATTTTAAAATTTAACTATTAATATTATTTAATATTTTCTAAAATTACAACTTTTCTAAGTCAACTCTTAAAGTTTTTTAATTTTATAAAAATGACCAAACATTGTAAACTCATTGCAATGTTTCTTTAGATAGTTCTAGGCATGAATAACTTTTAATTTTTATATGCTATTTTTTAGACAAAGGTTTTTTCTTAAATTGACAAAGTAATCATTCTATCTAAATATTCTACGTTTAAAAAAAGATCATATTATACTTAAATTTTTTTAATAAATACAGTAGCACATACATTATTTATAGTCTCTATTATTCCAAAGTTTAGTAAAGTTTTATTTATTAACTAAATTTCTGTCTATTTTTAATTGACTGTGCATAATTTCTATTTTTAGAGATTATCCATTATTTAGAGTTTTCTTATTTGAGTTCTTATAAAACTGCAGTAGACCAATTTTATATAGAAAGATAGATATATCTCTCTAATTCTTCGATTGATTAATATCCAAAATCATTACAAAAACATAACATACACTCAAAAATGATAAACACAAAACCTTTAAAAATCAACCCGAAAGCTCCATTATTATATCAAAAACCTACTCAATCACCTCCCGCAGTTCACCCAGCATCATACATACATAATTTCGCGAAATTCCTCAAAAAAAAAAAAAAAAAAAAATATCACGTTTCTCAAGGCCTGACAATGGCACACTTAGCAAGCCGACTCCTCGCGCAAGCATACACACAAGCCAGCCTGAGCAGCGTCAAGATTAAAATCTGATTATAATAAATCCGTCTCGTTCTGCACGTGGGAGCTCGGCGGGTGTTCCTTCAATTAACGAGCGCGCGACGTGTCGCAGAAAATTGGCGAGCACGAGACACATGTGGATGTATGTACAATGTCATCTTCCTAGACTTGCGCGAATTGTCTTTGTTTGCACGAGGAATTACTCGGGCTCTTTATCTGATTTTCAAGAATTTTCATTGCGTAATTTGGATACGTCTTATGCCGCGCTGACTTGAATATACATATGCGTTATTAATTTTGACCTGCAACAAGAATTTAAACTGTGCAAATTTTCATAAGTATTATTACGTTCTCCGAAGATCTGCCGATATGAAATGAATTAAAATCTACTCCAATAGCTACATCCAATCAGTATAAATAAACCATCGAAAATTGTTTAATGGCTCCGATACGATATAACGAGAAATTCGCGCTTCTCTGAAACGCGCCACGAGGAGAGCGTAAAAAATCAACGAGTGTGCTTTGTTGGAACGTTCTTTCTTGTTTCAGTCGCGCGAGTAACCGGCGACTTGGACTAATAAAACGTCTGCCAAGACCGCGAGGGAACGATTCGAGGTTTTTCAGTTTATACCAGTAGCTTGCGAACAGTTAAGATTCAACGGGTGGTCTAAGCTTCTGCGATGCGGCCCCGCGGATGCGCAGGCTAAATAAAAATGTCAAGCGAGAGTCTGTTTATTTTTCGCTTTTGCTGGGTAATTGTTTCGAAGGATTTTTTTTTTTTTTGTTTTTAGGAAGGATGCAGTTGTAGTTAAAAATTGATTAATTATTGAAACGTTTTTATTATATTTTTTATTTTTATTGTATGAAAAAGTAAATATTTTAAATTTCAAACAATCTTTTACGTTACCTTAAAGGCGGCTGAATAATGTAAACATTGTTTCCTCTAAAAACAATGGTGGGTATAAGCTCGGTCAGATTTTTATCAATTTTGGTTCGATCGATGTGAGTTAGGATCTTATATAAAGCAAACAATAACATTACAAATCAATATTTGAATATATTTTTCAAAACTACTTTTTATGTACACTGAAAAAAAAAAATGTCATCACAATAAAATTTTAAAAATTAGTTAAATCAAAAAAAGTTCAATTGATTTAATTAAGAATTTTAATTTTCTATTAAATATTTCTCAGTGTAGACAAACTAATTTTTCAAATGATTAGCAAAATCCATCGATTCAATTATTCATTGATACAGTTAAAATATAAATTTTGCTCGAATCCTTCAACGACCTCAGCAACAGTTTTTCTCTCCCGGTGCAAACGTACTGCGTATATACGACTATCTCTCAAATCTGCAGACAGACGCCAATATACACATGCCCACCGCGCGGGTAGTTATATATAATCCAGATTTTTACGAGTTTTCGAGAGGACTTTAAATAAAGCGAGTGTTTTGAACATCTCAATGATGGTAATCGCAGCACTGTCTACTACTCGGCTACTTTCTTCGATGCGTGTGCATTATACTTACGCGAAAAAATCGACTGCTTTCACGCCCGTTATTATTATATATTTTCGACCCTGGAATACTCTTTGGCAGCGCGCAATTACTACCTATTCATGCGAGTGCTGACCGACGCAGACTCCAAAAATGGAGTAGGGTAATGAAGGATTTTTTACTTTTATTTAGACATTGGCTGGAATATCTATTATGAAAGTTTTATTTTTGGCAATTTTAAAGTGGCTGTGGTACGAGATTCAAATATTCAGGACGTTTAGTATTATAGTTTTTAATCTCTTATGAATATGTTGTTAGTATTGATTGACTGTTGGATATGGGTTTTTCATCATTTCATTGGTCTTTCCATTACGTAATGGTGAAATAACCCCATTTTATATAAAGAACTAGATTCATTTTATCCGCTGGCTCTATTTTGCATGCAAGTATATACGAGTAACCGTGACAATCGCTTGGGATTAGTCGTTACTTCATACTTCGTTGTATTGTTATTCGGCTTTTTTGAGCGGATTTTCCCGTTTTATCGGTTATACCATAATGCAATAACGAACTGATTATTCCATTTTATAATCCATCACCTTTTCCCCCTCTAGCTTATTCTGATTCATGAAATTCCAACGAGCGAATCAATGCAATCAGTGATTAGTTTTTATTTGCCTAACAATAAACCTTCAATCCTCGCACAAACATGGGCTAACGAGTAAACTAATAAAAAGTATCCGAATGAAAATAAAAGACTAAACAGATATACACAATTGTTATCACGCCTCCTTATCTATATTACATTAATCGTTGAAAAAACAATATCCTGAAGAGTGCGTGTGCAGGTGAGCTTTTTCATACATGGGCTTTGTCTGACTTGTAAACTGAGTATATGCTTGCAGACTAATGAGCTTAATTTTCAAGAATTTTTGTAGTTTTCTTCTTATTATAGATGCAGAGACTAAGTGCATTCAACTTTTTTTATACTGAAATTATTCTACATATTAGTTTTATAAATTGTCTGACCAAAAAGTCGTTATATACTTAACTTTCAAAAAATGTATTGATTGTAATAAATATTTATTTCAATACCAAAAAAATCTCATGGCAATCGATTAGAGGCCCAAATTTAAATATAATCACATTAAACATATAATGTAATAATACTATTTGTATACTCTAATAATTTTTCGCAATTTAAATAATTTCCTAAAAAAATAATCAATAATTGTTATTAACATAAATGTAGCATTAGTTTTTTTATTCTGGTATATTTTCAATACTTGTATTTAATATGTAAAATTCTGTAACTTTATAATTGAATAATTGCCATGTTTCGATTGATTTTGTTAGAAGATTTCAAAAACATAGTACATTCACAAAACGTACAAGAGTTAACTTAAACGTTATATTTTTAAAAAATTTACAATCTGAGCTACTTTTTCAACTGTTATTACCCTTACTTCATTCACATTCATTCTACTTGTAGGCAAGTATTCGAAATTTCAAATAGATCGTTATACTGATAAAATGACGATTCATGGAATCATCATCGCATCACGATGATAAAATCGCGGCGACTGTTACTACTGAAAAATTCTGAAGTGCACGCGGCAGAGAGCAGATCGACGAGTGCAAAAACTTGCTTTACTTTGCTTACCGCAAAATCGTCAATTGCTAAACACATTTTTCCTCATCTAATCGCAAAACAAACGCATTCTTAGAACAAGGTTAGATTCACTCCTACAAAACTAAAATTACGCACGCGAGCCTTACGCCAATTACGTCTCTAATCCGCTCTCGATCTCTCGCATAGAAATATGCGAAAATCGGTGAAACGTCCTCAGCAAAAAAAGAAACCGAAATATGAATAATTGACGAGAGTCACTGTGGGGGAATCCCCGAGCTGTGCGTCCCTGAAGATGAAAAACGCGAGGCGAGAAGAATAGAGGCTGCGGAAAGCGGCAGGACTCGAAACGGCTCAAAGTCACGAACACATAAGTGGTAACAGCCTCGAAAGTTCACGCAGTCTTCGACTGCGATAATAATCGGGTTTTCAAGAGGTCAGAGATATAAAGATGAAACCGCGTGACTTTGGGCATGATGTAATTTTGCAAATTTTGGGAATGGAGGTGAATTGTGCTTCTTTGGTGACTAGAGTTCAAATTTTTAAATGATAGGGAAGTAAGAATAAGTGCTACATTATGATTGAGTAAATTTGAGTCTTCCTGAAAACTCTTAATTGAGAATTTTAAAATTTAATTTGAATAATACTTAATTGTGATGAGAAAAATGTTTCGATGTTGAATGTAGATGTTTTAGCTTAATAGATATTTTATTAAAAAATTTTTTAAACTGAATTTTTATAAATCAAGGGAGAAAAGCTAATTTATTCGAAATTGATACTTATTGAACGTGTAAATGATTAGTATAAAACTTGGAAAATAAAGCAATGTGAAAAATTTTTTACTACTTCCTTCACCAATTTTTCAATTTAAAAAAAAAGCAGCCTCCCCTGGTGAATTCCCGGCAACCCGAGGTATAACTTTGCAAAAAATAAAGGACCAATAAAACAAGAGCCATATCAATTTTCCAACACCCCACAAGAAGCCATCCCAACGAAAGCTCGCTTATCTTCAAGCGCGCAAAACACATCCACTTGACGATAAAAAAATCAATCTAGCAATTTCGGAGAAGCAGCGAGAGAGCGCGAGTTTATTAAACTCCGATATGACCCCGACAGTGCGCATTCCATCCTCCTGGAAAAGAAAAGGACGAGTGGATTTGAGATTAAAGCAACGCGCTGGCGCGGCGGCTGGCGTCGTCGGGATACAACAGCCGCTATCCAGTTCGATCCAGTGAGATCCGCAGAGC
The DNA here is from genome assembly GCA_900480035.1 of Eupelmus urozonus. Classification (NCBI taxonomy): domain Eukaryota; kingdom Metazoa; phylum Arthropoda; class Insecta; order Hymenoptera; family Eupelmidae; genus Eupelmus; species Eupelmus urozonus. The sequence goes on along the minus strand of UELX01001461.1, from coordinate 38,496 downwards.
TATATGTAGTAAGTATATACACGCGCTACATAGCCGCGTGCGGCGCGAGTTCAGGTGGCCGCGAAATGCGAATTTTACGATCCCTGCGCGAGCGCGAGTTTTGATGCCGCCGCGCGCGGAGGGGTAATTATCGTGCTGGTTGCGCGCAGGGTTATGACTTACGAGGATGCCCGGGCAATTAGGGAGCTGCGCGTTGCGCGGGCCTGGAATTGGTTAGAATGCGGGTTGGGATTTTTTGTTTTTTTTTTTTATGGTGGATGAGTTATGGGTGTACTTTGGGAGAAGTTGGCGGAAAAGAGAGGAAAAAATGTTTCAGGTTTTTTTTTTTATGGAGAATTTTTTGGGGATTAAATCAGATGCGTGAAGAAGACATTAAGAGAAGTCTTGCACACTGAAAATTTTCAATTTTATTTGCAAAAACGTTCAATTTTACTTCGCGAAAACGGAGATTTTAAGAAAGCAGCTTTTAATCTAACTATAAATCAGATTAAAAAATCACATTAGCATTGTAAGATATAATATTAAATTAGAGAAAACGAGCTTTCATCTAGTTTTTGCAAGATTAAAAAAGCTTAACTTCTTCGAAAGATATAACAGTTCAGAAAAAGGGTGTTCATGAGTCGGGAAACATATAAATCATATCCTTTTTATGTTAATAACAATTGTCTTGGGGGAGTACAGGAAAACTCGAAATAAGCTCTTGAAGTTTCGAATTTAGTATTGTATGTATATTTATATATAAAGATTTTCAATATAGTATACTTTCAAGGTAATTCGTGGGCATCCTTTTTTCACAATATCTTTGATAACTGCAATTTTAATTTTGCAGACATGTTTTAGATCTATCTTTGAACTGTTTTTACAACTGTTTAATTTTTTAATCTTCAGACGGCTGGCAATCAACAAGTATTAAAACGATACTTTGAAGGTTGTTCTTTATTTTTTCCCTGTCAAAGTTTTTTGATAGACTGTGTGTATGAGTCTATCAAAACGATATCCCAAAAGGTACTATCCAGGACGCCTGAAGATTATAATAAATGACAATAATTACAAGTGCGTTCCAAAACTATAAAACTACCGTTAAATTTTCCATTTAAATGCGCGTATTTTCGATCATATTCAAATTCACATAACTTTGAAAGGAAATGTCAGACAATAATCACTTATCAGTATAATAAATAAAGTTTTTAAATTGTTATTTTTAAAAAAATTTTTAATAGTTTACAGATTTTGAAAAAGCAATTCTTTTAAAAACGTACTCTTAAAAAAATTGGCTAAGATATGGACTTTAATTAACTCAAAACGATAACTTGATCCGTTAATTCATAAATTTCTGTAACTTTAAAATTCAATGATGTAGAAATTTCAGCAATTAAATTTTGTTAAAGTAGTCATCGAGCTAAATATCTAGAGGGACGGTAGCGCCATTGATAACACAAGTAGGATAACTAATCGCTTGGTGCTCCCGTGCCTATTATATAGAGGGTAGTCGTGTTTAATTTACCAATCTTGGAAAAAATTTTTATTTCACCAGTTTCGTATATTTTCTCATTGCTATATATTTCTAATGCATTTTGAGCTATTTTTTTTGTAATATAGTCGACGATTAGAAAACTATACTTTATAACTAAAATAGAATAGCGAATTTTTAAAAAAATAAATTAATTAAAAATAAATTTTGAAATCATGTAATTACAAAGTTTATTTTTTTTATTTTTAATTGATTTATGGAAATCTACATTTTTGTACGGTAACAAATATTTAATCTTATATAAATATGAAGACACTAAAATTATTTACTCACAATCATATGTACTTGCAATTAATCAGACTTAAAAATCAGAGATACTGTTCTCTTTTTACTTAAAAATAATTTAGGTAAATATCACAATTTTTTTTTTCCAATAATTATCTTTAATAATGAAATGTTTTCATTATTTTTTATATATTACGAGATAGATATATATCAATTGCCATTGACAATCCTAAATCAATGTACAAGTTTTTATACATTTGAATAAATAAATAATACTTTAGAAATAAAATCTTATTAAATTATAAGCTCGTTTTTACAATCAATATGATTGATGATTAATTTAAATAAATAAATTGTAGTTTTACTACTTATAATTTACATATTCTTAGCCTAGACTAAAAATATATCTGTGGCACTCAAATCACCCATAAATAATAAATAAAAATGGCATGCACTGGTTTATTGTTCTGTTTGATAAACAGCTGATATTTTTTCTGACTCTTCCTGCTTTGGCAGCTCTTTTTCTTTTTTATCACTTTTACTGCAGCTCGAATGTCCAGAAGGATTCGAGCGCAAACTTAAAGAAGTAACATCGTTAATGTTTTGACGCGTAACTTTTGCAATTCCTCTTCGAATGCACTCATCAAGAAGTTTTTCTTCTTCAGCAGTAAGTTCGGAATTTTCGTCAAACAATTCCAAACTATCACAAGCATTATCACACGATTTTTCTGGGTTAGATTCACTGGGATCGTATGTGCTATCAGCTTGTAAATTAAATGATGATACATCATTTATATGTTGCCGAGTTACTTTGGCGATTCCTTTTCGAATATATTCATCTAAAATCTGTTCTTCATCTACAGAAAAATAAGCATTTCCTTCAAACGTTTCAACGTTATTCACGGATTTTCTTTTTTCATCGTCGTCATTATCAAATTGATCATTCGCTGCGGATGATTTTAAGGCTTTAATTACACCTGCTTTACTTTTTCCTTCTCCACGATTACGTTCATCAACGTCGTCGTCATCTATTGTTAAAGAACTTAAACTACTCGCTGCTGCAGACTGAAATTTAACAGGAGTTGACTCCTCTTTGAAAACAGCTAAATCATCCTCAAAAATGCTGCGCTTTAAAACTTCTTGCTGTAATGGGCATAGATCTGACTGAAGTTTATCAGATCGTTGTTGCTGAATTTTTTTTCTTGTCAATTTTTTATCACGTTGAAGACCAGAACCAGATGGAGTAAGTAATGCAGGGGAATCTGGAAGTTCACTGGGTGACACCACCTCGCTGGTTCTTCTACTAAAGTCACTCACAACTGAACTGCGATCATCGTGAAGTGATTGTTGTTCATAACCACTAAGTGATCCTAAGGAGCTACATCTTGAAAACATCAAAGGTGTTTGTTGTAAGTAGTGATCTTCACCTCCAAATGTTACCACTTTTCCTTCTTTGTCTTTTTCGCATAGTTCTACTGGTGATTGAGATGGAGTAACATTAATAATTCTTTCTAATCTTTCTTCATCGCATCTATCGTCAGAATCTTCTGCATCATCTGGTAAATATAATTCTACATCAGTGTTTTCACACTCTTTATCTTTATTTTCGAATTCCATGTAGCTTTTTAATTGACTTATTTCCTTTGGTTTTTCTAGCCTGTCTTTGATAATACTAGTACTTTGATTAGCAGTGATGTAATCTTTTAATTCAGCTTGAATTGTATTATTTACTTTTATATCATCAAGTAATAAATCTGATGTAGATGTAGATGTGGAATTGGAATAGAATAGAGGTGTTTCAAATGGAGTTCCTTCAGTATAATATGTTGTAACAGTATTTTCTTGTTCACTGCCTCCAGCTAAATATTCAAAAAATCCTATTTCTTCTATCACTGAATTTTCTTCAGCATAAAGCAAGCTATAATTAATTGGTTGATCAAAGTCTGTTTCAATAAAATTATTGAAGGAGCATAACTTAGAAATAAAAATATCTGATGTTGTTGCTTTTTTAGAAGCATGTCTTGCTATTCTTGTCGTCATTAGCTCCTGTCAAATTTAGTTTCCTATCGATATCTAACAGTCCTAATAAATAACTAAAATAATTGAAAAGAAATGAGATTTTCAACATTTTGTTAAAATAAGCTATATAAATTTGTATTATTCAAAAATTAATTTACCTTCTTAAATATCATAAAGTCTCTTAATTTTTGGCATTTACGTTTTAAAATAACATTCTTTAATGTCACTTTATTGTTCCTGTAGTTTCTTTTATTAAAGAAAATAGTTTCCATTTCTATTTCCTTATGTTGTTTTTATATATTTTTATACTTAAGCTTAAGTAAAATATCTTTTAAATAGTAATTTCTGAAGAGTTGTCACTAGTTTCATCTCCGAGACTGGGTTGCACAATCTAAAGAAAGAAAATTATAATTATTAACTTAAAATTCAACAGTGTAATAAGGTTAGATTTTATATTTCTAAATTTTTAATTAATTTTTTACTTAATCTAAACAAAATTATTCTAACCGTACAAATCAAAATAGATTGTAATTGTTAATGTTATACTAAATGTTTTAGATTACAAATATTTTTATTTGTTTAACAAGTTGTTTATAAAAAATATGACCCAGATAGTTTTATTTTAAAGGTGAATAGTGCACATGCTTTAGTTAAAAATTATTAAATAATATAATTAAAAATTTTTCATAAAATTATTCTTAAAAACTAGTAATATAATTCTAATAAAACACTGAATTATTGATTGAAATTACATTATACATACATAAACGTTTATTCTACCAACTAAATCTTGAATTCATAATCAAAAGCATAAGAATTGTTCCTTATTACTACCCAACAAATTAACAAACAAAAATAATCCCCCATCACGATTAACAACAAAAAATTAGAAAAATTTCATTTGCCAAAATATAAACACGAAATCGAGGTTATCACACCAAATCAATGAATTCTCAGCGGTAAAAATCGAAGCAACGATCCACTTACAGCAGCAGTAGTCGAAAATCCATCTTCTTAATACCAAAATCGCGACGGAGGCGAAAGTTTTTTTTCAGCAATTGCAATTATCGCACTCCTCGTGAAAAACCATAATAACGCAGTGCAGACCGGGTGCTGCACCGACGACATTATTATTTTTTTCCTGCTGCTACTCCCCCACAAAACGTACTGGTACTGCCCTCTGGAGGTCAATACGTATTTATCTATAACCTATATTTTCAACTTTTATGAGTTTTTCGTTACAAATTATTAGGAGTTACTTAACTGGTAGCTCTGGTGGCTTAACAAACACGTGTAATTGGACCGAAATCAATGATTTATAAACAGTTCTGGTTCAATTTAATTCCTTAAAATAATCCTATATAGGATTGATCGATCGCTGACTCTCGTCGAATAATGCCCACTGAAGGTAAAGTAGGTGACCGCCATATCGAGGATTCATTACCAGACAATTACCGCCTCTGTTTGAATGAATACAATACAGAAATGCAAATAAAAATTATCCTATAAATTATAATATCAATACTTATACATCAAAATAATTAATTTGAATGATAATAATTTGAATAAAATTAGATGCCAATTATCATATACCAAGGTTCGAATGTCATCGCCCTTCCTCAGAGAAAAATCTTTAACATTTTTACTTTTTATGTAAATTATCTATTAAGTGTGAAACAAGATACCAGCTATTATATATATATATATATAAAAATAACCGTTGTTTACAATTTATAAACCTGTTCAAAGATTCCGTACGTCGGCTGCGTTATAAATGTCAACTCAAACCTATGATACCTATAAGCAAGAAATATTGTAGACAGTAAAAAATGTCTACAATTCAACACGCTCTATATAAAAACAAAATGAAAATCTGAATCGAGTTTCGAATTGAAAGATAAAAATGAGTCTGAACCTTGATCAAACCTTGGAATGTATTTGCAGATATCAAGATATAGAAAATTCACATAAAATCAGAGCCTTAGCTGGATACCTACATCCTCAAAATTCATTCCACGCCCTTCAGGATCGCAGAAACCGTAGTCGCAACCCCCCAGGGTCATTGGCCGCAAAAGAACCTACCCCTCTGCAATTGCTAGAGTGCAAAAAGTATAGTTCGACGAGTTCGCGGGGGGGAAGACGACAACCGACAACGGCAAGACGACGCGCGCTATGGATTCGCGTTGCAGCCGGCAGATGACGCGAGAGGGCGAGGTCACGTGATCACAACACGTTCGTTTTCAAAAGTTTTCGGACGTTAGATTATTCTTTAGCGGCGCGTGCCTTTCTGGCTGTTATAATAGTATTATCTCCGCAGTTTCGCGGATTTCGACTGTTTTTTCTGAATAGACGTCTCGCTGTGCTTGTATGGAGAATCGGAGTGGTTAGTGGTTCATTCATTTTCCGGATGGAAAAGATTGATGGTGAGTATTTGCTGCTTGCAGAGCGTCTGGTGCATCTAATTATGAGAGCTGCTTAGCTGGGTAGTGCAGGGCTGAAGTCGGACGGTTAACCGTCTGGTTTGTGAAAAGGGTGAGTGTAGTGCAGTTTTTATAAATACTTTTTCAAGCAAGTGTTTTAGGATTTTTTCTTTGCTTGGCGCTTTGCTGAGTACTTGTGTAAATTATTATATTTATTTAAGAATTGCAAGTAGGAATAGAATGTCCAATGTTGCAACGACTATTTTGTTAAAAATTTTCATAATATAAAATGTAAAAGTACATACTGTTTGTGTTTAGAAATATGGCTGACATCTCTAAAGATTATAAACAATGGATTGGCATGTTGCAAAGATTAGATTTAGATGATATCTTACTAAATCTGAAGGTATGATTTAATTATTATACTATGTTTTGATAATAAAATTTTAGTTTATAATTTAAATAATTTATATACCAATAATTTCTTCTTTTTAGAATTTGAAGAATACAAAACGAGATGCTGACAGTAATAAACTTTTATTCAAATTTCTTCTGCACTTGTCACACTGTGCAGATCGATGTTACAGAGAAAAGTTATCTAAAGAAATTCAGTTATTTGCCATTGTCAATAATATATTTGAAAATTTGGAAACTGTACCAGATAAAAACAAGTTGTTTAGTGCAATTTATTACATTGTTTACTATCTACTAAACAAAAAACTTTTTAAGGAAGCTGAAATTGTATCCAGTTATTTATTACCTGGAAAAATTTTGCTTCCTGATGACCATTTTGATTCATCAAAATATTATCAAATGGCTTCATTGTGGCAAACAGAATTGCTTAAAGAATTAGATTTATTAATAGCTAATCAAAAAATTGATAAAGAAATTACTGAAGAATTCTGTAATTACGTTAACTTTCATTTTAAAATTTTACAATTGTGTGATGAAAGTTTGGGTTATACTTTTAAAACATTAGATGTGTATATTAAAAAATTAGCCAGTTTTACACTGACAGCAGCTTACCCATGTATATTTAAAATATTTGTACATATATCAAATTACATCCTAAGTTTAAAAAAGTTATCAGTGATTGAAGCTTATAATCAAATAATTCCTCTGATAGGTTTTACATTTTACAAAAGAAACAATGTAAAAGATAATTCAAATGTTATAAATTACTTCCGTCAACTTGATTCATATTTTCTTGAAGCTCTAAAACACACTCATCAGTCTTATAACTGTTACAAATTTTTTAGAGAATATAGTATAAACATATTTGAAACAAATTTTATGTCAAATGAAATTGGAGAATTAAGATTTAAAAAGAGTTGTGATATTTTAGAAATTCTACTACAAAAATATGGCTCTACAGACAATTCTCTTATAGAAACAGTTGCTGCAATTGCCTATAGTTTTGAAAGATTATTTTCAAACTGGGAAAATTTAGTTTCTAAGCAATTAGCAAATACAAATATTACTTATGATGATATTTTACGTTTAGGCATATTTGTGAAGAAAGTATATAATATTTTAAAAAGTCGACTACTTCCTGCAAACAATGTATGCAAAATGTGCCCTAAAACTGTTAAATGTTTAGTGAAATATGATTTTTATAATGCATCTATTGGACCTAATTCGTATATCAGAATGATTTCAAAGATTAATTTAGAGGCTCTTGAAGAAAAAGTAATTATAATTACTAAAGAGCTGATAGAAAAATTGGTTTTAGCTTTTAAAGAGTTAGACCAAAAAGGTTGTAAATATTCAAATTTAATGTGGGATTCTTGCGGAAGATTAATTTTTAATATTGGATTGATAAGTGAAGCTAAGTATCCTGCACATCTTGAAAGTTTGTATGAAGAATTGTGTACACAAATTATTCGTCGAGATGGTTTAAACAGCAAAGTTAGTAGTTTTGGATTGGAAAATCCAGTTGGTACAGCATTACATCGATTATATAATGCAAGCTTCAATCAAGGTAATATATTAATATATAATTTTATTTAATTTTTATTTTAATTTAGTAAAATCTAATAAATCTAATTAAATTTATTGTTGAATAATATATTAGAAATCTTTTTAAATGAAATTAGTTTTTAATTTTATTCATTATAAATTTTATCAAATAATTTTGTATTTACAGAAAAGTATAGGAAAGCTATGACTTACACTGCATATAATGCACTTCTTAGTAATAATGAAAACAGAAAAAAGAAAGCATATGACACATGGGCCTATATCAAATTCAAACTCATAGATGACAGTGAAATTCAAGAACTTACAATATTAAAGTGTATAGAAACTGATAAGGAAGAAGTTAGTAAATTTGGGATTAATGTAAATCTGAAAGATTATGATGTAAGCGATATACACCTTAGAGAACTGAAGTCTCTTTTTGAAGTAAAAGCAAACGTAATTGTTTCTATGAAAAAAACTTTAGCTGAAATAGGTAAATTAATTTTTAGTATAATAATTTACATTTTATATTATTTTAATACTTTAAATAAAATAAAATTTAAATACATTAAGTAAAATAATTAGAAATAAAAATAAAAAATTTAATTAAAACAATTTTTATTGTATTAGAGTCCACAAAGAACGGCTTACATTTAGCACAGGGAGTATTACTTTTATGCTTCCATGCTTTGCAACTAAGCAAAAGAGAATTCATCTCTGACTATATTACAAAGGCCATTGAGAAATTAAAAATTCATAGGCCAAAAACTTCAGGCAGTCAGTGTTTATTAGCAAATCTTAATTTTTTCGCTATTATCGAAAAGTTATATGCAAGAACTCAGGCCATTAATAAACAGATACAGGATGCCAAATTCACAGTAAAAGCTTTCAAAGCTTTAAGAGGAAAGCGCCCGGAAGATATTGACGAAGGAGACGAGGAAGATATTGTACCAACTTATGGAGGAATAAGTATAGAGGAAGATAACAAATTAGCTAATGAGTTGAGAGATGTAATAGCTGTGTGGGAAAATTATTTTAATAAGAGCATTGTAAGTTTTATTTTAATGAGTCTATTATAATATAATTGAAATATGACTTAATTATAATTCCAATTCCTTTATTTCAGGCAGCAATCATTAATGATTGGGAACCTAAATTTACTCTAGAGACCATTGTTATATGTGCAGAATATTGTAGGCTCTATAAATTTAATAATTTAGAAGAAAAGTCTTGGAAACTGGCTTATAAATTAGCTACAGCTTTGCAAGACTGTATTACTTGTATATATGGTAATAATTAATTACGGTTATTATTGTATTTCTTGTAAAATATATATTAATAATACTATTTTATTAAAATATTATTTTTTTTTTTTTAGTAACTAGCCGTAGTATATCCTTAAGATGTATCAATGATGAATGGATCAACAATTCTGAAAAATATGTAGAAAATATTAAAAATTCGAGTAAAAATGTCGACATGGACGTCGTTGCTTTATTTTGGTTGAGTTTGGCAGATTTTTATTTTGATTGTAAAAAGGTGCTTTAAAATTTTTTATTGAAAATATTAATATTATTATTGTTTTCATACATTTTTTATTTATTTTAGATTGATGAAGCTAAAGCGTTATTAAATAAAGTAAAATCAATGTCAAATTATGGAGTTCTTAGGAATTCTAAAATTTACATCTATGGTACAGATATTCAATTCCGAAATTGTTATTTGATTAACAAAGACACTAGTCAAGAAGAATACTGTCAATTCTTGGTTGAAAGTCACTATTCATTGATAAATCTTCATGATACAATACAACAGGGTAAAGTTTTATTCTGTAATATTTCATTTTGTTTATAAATTCTTTTAAAAACATATTTAATTATTGAACTTAGAATATTTGTTATGAATTAAATCTTTCAATACAACGATTATTTTAGGTATTTGCAGATTTTGGAGCATTAAGTACCAGCTCTTTGCTTATGAACAAATGTTTGAAACTGCGTTTGATGTCATAATTCCCATGATATCTTTGCTGTCGTATCGAGAAGCATCCGCGCATTTATCATTAGGATTAAGTGTTGCCCAGAGCTTGGGCATAACGTTGAGAATAGCCCAGTACCTCAAATACTTATGTTACATAGACTTGTTGCGTATTCACGTAGAGAGCTGCGAGGCAAGGCTTCAGGATCTTGAGCACATACTCTGCCTAGAAAAATTTCAAATATCAATGAACTTTCAGATCCAAGAAAAGTCTAGCGAACCGGTAAATAAACTAACAAATGTAACAAATAAAATTAATAGATTTAATTCTAAAAATCGTTTATTACATTTAGAAAAGTTAATGTTTAAATAGTAACTTACTGATTTATTTCTTAGATCCACGCAACACAGATAGTCCGTGATGCTATGATTACCTCTCCAATCAAGTTTTCGAAAAACTGTGCATCCCCGGAATTAAAGAAGAAACTGTTTTCTTCACCAGACTTCCTTGTTCACTCGGAATTATGTCTCTGCTTCTTCTGCTCCAATCTTCACTATCAGTATTTAGCTTTTTCCAGTGTCCACATACGCGCTCAGCTTTATTGTTTGCTCAAGTATACGAAAGAAGCGGCACAACATTTCCATGGCGCTTTTAACATTAAGATGAAGGTAGATGCAAAGGACACGCAGGAAATTAGACAGTACAAAGATTTTAAGTGGAAGAGTTATTTGAATTTTACAATCGACAGTCTGCAGTGTATGTTAGATTTTAGTATATTTCTAACTGAATTCAAGCCGGAGTCAAAGGATGAAGCATTAACACTCATAGAAAAGGTTTTAGCGATCGCCGCTGAAAACGATCTGTCCAAGCATTGCATCAGTTCCTACGCTAACGAGCTTTACTTTCAATTCAACATGTACGACGTATTTCAAAATAAATTTTGTAAGTTCTAAATAGACAGCTCTTAGAATATTATTAAATAATTTTTTATAGTTTTCAAATTAACAATAAAGAAATTTTAACTTTCAGCTATTTCGGTACCTGTGGATATCCCGATAAATATAACGAATCAGTCAGCGAGTAATTGCACTACGCCTAAGCAGCAGACGGAAAAAGTTGTGGGTAACCCGCGTAGACGTAAGTCACCAACGGCTGTTGCCATTCCCGTGATTAAGGTTGCTGAAGCAAGCAGCGACGAGGAAAACAACCATGGTAACTCCCCCGTACCGAAAGATTCAGCGGCCACCACGAAATCCAAAAATCTTGTGAAGAGAACAAGCACAAGAAACGTGCGCAGAAAGATTCTTGTGGATGACGCTGAGGAGAGTCCAAGTGAATCAGAGAAGGAAGAGCCGGTTACCGTGATCAAGAGATCAAGTGCGAGACTAGCAAAAAAGTAGAATATAGTTGTGAATAAATGAAGTAGAATATGTGATGTAGTAGAGTTGTTTGAGAAATTACGTTAAGAATGGTAACTTTTTCTCGGATTGCGGAATGATTATTAGATTACTTCGGTGATAGTTTATATTACTGCCCTTTACGTGAGTTGATAGTATAATCAATTTAATGCAAGATAGAGGCCAAAGTGAAATGAATTACAAAATAATTTTAGTGATTTCACATGTATTATACAATATCAAATTTGCACATTGTTCAATTTGTAATATATACAATTTTCTTTATTTTTACGGTACAATTATTAATTTGTAAATATTTTTTTTTAAGATTATCTGTAAACTACATCTTTTTATAATATGCTTTAGTAACTATTTTATAGTATAAAATCTAAGCTTGATATTAGAAATAGAATTTTTGATAAATTAATTTTATTAAAAATACGACTAATCTATACCTACAAACTATTTAAACGTCGTGTTTGTTAAAATTGAAAATTATAGTGAATCACTGCCAACTTTTAAATACATTTCAGAATTAGAGTTTCTCAAAAATGATTAATAATTACTCCTATAGGAATCCTAAATAAGTAATATGAGAAACTAGTGTAAGATATTTTTATACAAATTTCAATTGCCGTAACGACCAATTTGTTACTATTTGTTAAATTTAAAAAGTTTCGCCTTATATAATATTTTTATAATAATAATCAATTTTAACTATGTAAATTATAATAAAGTTGCAGCAAAATAAAAAACAATTGCCAACATTATTTATATCAGAAAACACTACTCAAAATTTTAAAAAATTATTTTTGTTCAAAGAACAATTTTTTCTAATGTTAAATTACACTAAGTTTATGATCAAAGTCAAGCAAAAATGACTTGAAATTTTTGATCACGGACAGATAAAAATTTACAAATATTATTTTGACAGCTCGTGCCATCCGAACGACACTCGAGAAAGCGCTTTTTACAATTATTTAACAGTCTAAAAAACTATTCGCATCCTATATATTCACAAAAATTGACTACCATCACATTAACCGATTGAATTTTTCCAGTTCATCTCATTCGGACCTGGAGAGCTCGATCAAGGCTAGCGCAGCGTTCCATCGCCTTACGTCCTCGGGCGTGCTTCTATCGGGTTCCTTGCCGATCGTCGGCGATTGTTCCACCTTGCCCTTGTTCAACTCGCGATTCCTTTGATACCGCTTCGGCGTGACCTGATGCAGATTTATTTATATAAAGAAAAAATGTTTATAATCTTCCAGCCAGAAAAGTCGCATCAACAATGTGCTAAAATCGTTTACGTTTTCCGCGAACCTGCCGATCTCCACATCCAAACAGATCGTCTCGTCGTCTCTCGTCTTGCCAGGCGACTTGCCGGCTGGCTGGTACTCGAGGCAGAGATTGCGCAGCCAGTTGCTCTTCAGGCTCAGCTCATCCTCGTTGCTTGTGATGCCTGCGCTTAGAGTGATCCATTGATCAGTTGTTTTTAAAGGTAACGGCTGCTGCTGCTTTTCGTCGACTAGGTGATTGCTTTGGCTCGTCTGTAGCGCTTTGCGCGAGCTCTCTTTCGCGCCTACAGCTTTTGCTGGATGAAGGCCTGTTGTCTCGCCTAAGCAGTTTACGGCAGCCGCGTAAGTGTGGTCCAAGCGGTGCTGTTGATGACTGCCGTGAAGACAACGCGGCTTGTACTTGCCGGACTGCCGGGATCTTGTCGAGTTTTTTAAGTGAGGGAGGCGCCCGGTCGGGAGAGTTGTTTTTAGGCTTTCTGGTGTACCTGTTGGATTTAGGATTGATTAAGGTTTTTCTTTAAATCCGCTGTTGACAGTTCATCGAACGCATTTTAATATTGGATACGAGGCTCGATATAGGGATGTAGTTGCCTATTGTTGAAGCGAACGCTGATAGAAAATACCTTTTGTTTGTTTTGACTGAAACTTGTAATCTGCAAAGTACACGTATATGCGTACTTATATTTCGGATTACAAAAGTGACGACTTAAATTTATTAAAATGTTTTTGAAAATCTATAATATTTTTTCAACGTTGAATAAAAAACGTAAATTTAATAAAATTATGCTCCACTTGCTTTAGAAATTACTAATGAGGTATTAAGTATAAATATTACATATATTTATTGTCAAAAAATGACTATAAAAATTTCATCATTTACTTAAAGTTTAACACTTTATTTTATTAAAGTGTAGAATTAAAATAAAAAAATATTCATTAAATCGTTCTTTAAAAATGCTATTTTTAATAAAAAAAATTATTTAAAAAATATAACGTAAGTAAATAATTTCGTAAAAAATAAAGTATTATAATTGTATTAAAAAATAATTAATTAATAAGAAAAAAACGTGGTGCCAGCTCTTAATTTTATTTTTGATAATTTTTTTGAAATTATCTAAAATAAAATTAAAAGCTTGCACTGATTTTTTCCTAATTTCAATAAAATGCAAACCTTTCCTCAGACTTTGATTTGCCGAAAAAATATTTTTAATCAAAGAATAATTCGAGAAATACATTTTGAATGTTAATAACAAGAAGGTTAAGTCATGCTCACCATTATTCGATTTAGATTTCGGTGGATTATTCTCCTTCATTGACTTGCACATGACGCAAATGCAATCCACGGATTTCATAGCGATTTGCATCATTTCATTAAACGGCCGATGGAATTTAAAGTTTATAGGCTAGCCCAGATGATACTCATGTGCGGGAAACCTCGTGTAGCAGAAAGTTATAATGGACTCTCGTCCTCTTCGCGATTTGAGCTCGATCGTCGCTAGTTTGTTTACGAAATATTCAGATTCTAGCAAGCAGCGATTTTGATTATATGTAAATAAGTGATTAATTCGATTATTTGTAAATAGGAATGCGAATCTAGGATGATTGATTTGACTTTTAGTTTAGGGTATGCCTGGTGGTTTTCAATTTATACTTCTCTTATTATAAATATATAGGTAATATTAGTTTTTAAATTTAGTCAAGTTCGAATAAATGTTGTTGAATTTTAAATTTGAACAGTGTTCTGACGTCATCAGTTCCGTGTTCTGATTGGAGAAAAAATGGCCAATCACAGCATTAACAGCTGTTTTGTAGTTGCTGTTACATATTTTGAATGTCATTATATGTTCGGTTACTTAATTAAATATAAATAATATATAAGTAATTAATGCATAGCGAATAATCAACTGTATATGGTATGCATAAAAATAATTGTTAAATTATTTTATTTATATAAAGTTTTTAGTACATTTTAAATTAGTGATTACGATAATTCTATATTAGTTAATACCAATATTATTAATATTATTATGTTTTACAAATATTTGCTATTCTATTTTTTCCAAACTAATAAATTAATTTTTAACCCTACAATTTTAATAACAAATATTATATATTTTTATAAATTTATATTTCAAGTGTATAAGGAATCAATACTTTACAGAATCAAGTAACATTTTTTTAATGAAATTTTATTATAACTGGAATGTCATAATTAGATCTTATAAAAATAAAAATATTTTATTTTCATTCTATTTCTAGCAGTAGACTGTCAATCAATATATGTTATCATAGGCCTTTCCCAGGCAAAACTGCTGCCCTCTTTCAAAAACAAAATTATTTGTAACCATAAAATTCTGAATTGATGAAAACAGTTTAGCAATTTAACTTGCTATAAAAATGTCTCTTGAAAGAAGAAAAAAATTATGAATGTTTACAAGTATTATTTGGTAAAAGTATTTAAATATCAAAATCAATTTGATTAAAAGCTGCTCCAAAAACTTGCATGTAAATAAAATAACCTTTGATGCATGTTACTTGTTCATCTATCAAGTAAGAACTATACAGGTAAATATTTTAGTTAATTATTCATCAAACTTTGTTTTTACATAAAAAATGGATTTTATTGATATTTATATTCTCTAAATTTTGATATTTATATTGTGGCTACAGATTTTTTCACATGAACTGTAAGAAAGTACTATGGAGGAATACACTAAGGTATCAATACAAAAAAAAGAGATGAATTGTGTCATCTTCAATATTGAAACCTCAACTATAAAGGAAAGCACTAGTATTGAATACAGATCTCCAGTTTTTACATTTAAAGAATTTCCCAAAGAAGAATGCTACTTAAGTTTTGTATCTGTACTCTCAAAGGACAAGATGCCTTCACAGAAGTTAGCAGGTATGACTTTACACTTTATCAACAAGCAAGAAAAAGAAGACGTAACTTGTACATATCAAGTTGTTAGCAGTATTTTAAATAGGCCAGAATTTGGTATTCACGCTTTTCAAAGTCATCGATACCATACTACCAGCGAATTAAAGCACTGGAAATTTTTCAGTGTGAATGAACTTTCAAAAGTAACAAACAAAAATGGTATTGTCCAAATTTGTTTTGATATCACTCGTTTCTTGGGTGGAGATTTGACCTCAATCGAGCCAACTTTTAAGTCTTACAGTGATGAAAAGATGTTGAAACTATATTGTTTTGCTCAAAATGAAGAATACACAGATGTTACACTGACTGTTGGGGATGAAGAAATTAAGGCTCATAAAAATATATTGGCTGCTCGTAGTGCAGTTTTTGATGCTATATTTAAGAGTAAAATGCAAGAAGAACAAACAGGTATTATAAAAGTTGAACAATTTAAACCTCAAGTGATAAAAGAAATGCTTTTTTATATATACACTAATAATGTGGAAGATTTGCCAAAGATGTTTCACGAATTATTTGAAGCAGCTCATTTTTACAACTTAATGGATCTTGAAACATTATGCAAAAATTATATGATAACAAATG
The DNA here is from genome assembly GCA_900480035.1 of Eupelmus urozonus. Lineage (NCBI taxonomy): Eukaryota > Metazoa > Arthropoda > Insecta > Hymenoptera > Eupelmidae > Eupelmus > Eupelmus urozonus. The sequence continues at coordinate 22,146 of UELX01001461.1, read as the reverse complement.
TAAATGTTGATAATGTTACTTCATTATTGGAACTCTCAGAAAAATATAGTTTAAAAGAAGTGCAGGTAAATGTTCATAAATTCATTCAAAATAATGAATCACAAGTTGTAAAAAGTCAAGAATATTTAAGCTACTTGTTATCGCGATTGTGTGTTAAAAACGTTGCCAAATGTCTTATTTTAGCAGATAAATATAGACTTAAAGACTTTAAAACAACATTAAAGGAATTTGTCAGAGACAATATTAAGGAAGTAATAAAGGATTCAAAGTATAGGTATCTGTATACTACAAATATGAACTTAATATTAGAAATAGACGAATTTATGGCTAACCATTATAAGAAGTGAAAAGAATTGGAAAACTTCTATCAAAATTGTGACAAATAAATTTATATTTTTTAATATTAGTAATAAAAATTTTTCTATTTTTTTTAATATATTGAATTAAAGTTTTATTACACCCACCCTATATCACAGTATGTCAACAGTTGTATAAAAATGTCTTAATGTTATAATTCTTAATTTACACTGTACATTAAATTTAATAAAATTTAACAATGCTAAGATATACATGTATATCCCATGTCTGACGTAAGAAAGTCACGCACAGCTTTTTGTATCATATCCATTAATACTTTATTGTTTTGAATCATTGCGGCAAACTGAACCAGTGTTAGTATATTCTCAGCTGTTAAGATATTTCTAATAGCTTCTGCTAATTTTTCTTTTTGATCCGGAGTAGCGTCAGTTGCTAAAATTTCAGGAACTGACTTGAATTTTCCATTTGCATGATAACTAGCTAGTACTGTTCCAATTAAACCACCTTAAAAAGAAAAAAATTATTTTTTTTTATGAACTATTAGGAAAGATAGAAAATAAACATCTTACCAACTGCGATTCCTGGTGGTCCACCAACTAAACCCCCTGCTATAGTTGTTAGTGAGGTAATAATTCCACATTGTGCAGTGACGTTAACAGCAATTTTCATTTCTCTTATTCTTGCTAAATCAGCAACAGCATTTAGCAAATCTGGAGTTGCCAAAGACATTTTAATTACTTGCAAGAAAATTTGATTGAAATAGTTCTAAAATGCAATATTTTCTATTATAAACATTTTAATATTTCTTCTTACAAATAACAAGTTATTACTCATATATTTATTTTTACCCTTTGTGATTGTCAATTTTACTTAATGACGTTTTAATTTTTGCTCTATAACCTCTATATGAATCACTATTGTACTAATAAAACCTTAATAATTAGAAATATTATTGGTTATTTATAGTTAAAAGAAACAGTAATATTCACAGTTATTTACTTCTTCAAAAAAATGTAATACAAAAACAGTCGGAAAGATAAGAATGAACTTTGAACACTCTGGTTCTGATGAAATCTGACGTGGGTTTAATACATCCGACATTTGCGCCCTCTACAATACATTATAAATGTTCGTGCTAGACTGCTAGTATATACTACATAGATGCAAAAACACATTTTCTAAAAAAAATAGATCTCAATTAATCATTAGATCATACTAAGTACTAAATACAGAAATTGTGATTTAAAATAATTATTTTAAAACAATTTATTTTTTTATACTTATAAGAACATTTTATGCATATTTTTTTGGTCAATATAATGTGAATCAACAAGTACTGTAAATGAAGATCTTTTTTTTATTTTATGGTTCAAAAGTAATTTACAAAAATATTAATAAAAGAATGTAGGACAACTTTTTTTATCAGTAAAAGAATTTATTGTAATTAATACATTAATCTGCCTTCTTTGTAACTCTCGTTTTCTTTGCTGGCAAAGGCTTTTGCGAGCGTAAAACTGCGCTGGCTCTGCGGAGGGCAACCTGTAACAAAAAATAAAAATTTCATTGTAACTTAATGTATAACAAATTAATTATATTTTTAAGACTTTAAGAAGATCACAAACTCAAACTTGATTTTGTGATATTGATAAAAAATTAAAATCATAGGTAGTTACATTTCACAATAAGTCACTAGAATAAAATATAAAAAATTTTTTGAATAGCATGCTTTTTTTAAGAATGGTTTTAACTAATTGAAATTTTTATAGCTTTTTATTATTTTTATTAAATTCTAAGATAAAGCTATTTTATTTAAAAATCAGTACTATGCATAATGCAAAAGTTATATTGCTAATTTGACAATAATACAAGTATAAAATAAAATCACAGCTATGAAATACTTTTAGAAATATCACATTACCTTGGTAAGATCAACACGGTACTTGTTCTTCTTGAGGAGCGTCTTCAATTTGTACAAGGATCTGCGTGCACCAGACTTCATTGTCCGCCTGACAGTGGCCTTAGCTGGCTTGTTCACACTCTTTGCCTTCTTGTACACAACTGTGAAACCCTTTTTGTCGGGTGTGTCCACTACACCAACACTTTTGCGGTGTACAAGTCCTGAGTAACGGTAGCTACTCAGATTCGTTAAATTGTTTGGCTCCTAAAAAACATAAACAAATATATATTTTGCTTCATAACATTTAAACTTTTAAAGACTGTTTAATAATGAAAATTGTAACATACCGTCGAGAAGGGTTTGTTGATGTTGCGCTTTTTCAGAAGGAAAGCATTGTTGTTGCGGATGATCATCCAGTTCAGATGGGACGACATCTTGGCAAATCTGGAATAATTACAACAAACAGTTAAATACTATCTTTATTGTGTGTTTATACTATTTCAGAAACAAATGTAATGGAAGGAATTTGTGAAAAAATAAATCTATCAACTTCGCGTATCGACCTAACAAATTCTGGATCCAAAAACGTGCGCTACGAGCTGAACACATAACCTCAATTTCATCAACAAAATCCGCCACGTGCTTCAATTAAACAACCACTTTTCACCCACAGCCCAACTTTAAAAAATAATTAAGCAATAAATTAAACTCCAAAAAATCAAATTTTCTATTTCGCATCTTCGAAAATAACCGAAAAAGCCAAAAAATAATCGTAAAATTTACCTGCTTCTACTGATTCTCGTAAAAGCCGATGCGGAAAGAGGAAGAGCGAGGCGGGCGGCTGTTTCCGAAAATCGACGTCGACGGGCAGCGCCATTTTTTGTCAGACCTGCCAACACCGCGAGACGAAAAACACACGTGCCGCGTTGTTGTCAACAAAAACACATGTTCAGCGCTGAGAATTAGATTTAATTAATAAAAATAATGGCAAAGAAAGTGTGGAAAAGGAAAAGGAGGGAAGCGGAGAAAAGCGAAAATGAGGTGAAGACTGTGGAATTACCACCGCCTGTAAGATCGTCCGATGAACCGGCTCCGAAGAGGGTTAGTGGATTATAACCTTCTTGTTTATGCAGTTTTTCGATTCAAATGTTATTTTGTAAATGATTATTGTTGTAATTAAGTTAGATTGGCTCTGTTTAATTTTTATTTATATTCATAAATTTATGTTTTTGTTGAAGTACTTTATGTACTTTATTAGAATCATCAAAGTTGTGTTGATCTTTAGTGCAACATTTATTTTAATTATGTTAATATTTACCATTTTAATGTCATTTAATTGATAAACTAATAACATTTGAAATATTTTTGTAATACGCTATAACTCATTGTATATTTTTGCTAGGTAAAATGGATAAACAAACAACGTGTACTAGTATTTGCATCTAGAGGAATTAATCACAGAGATCGTCATCTCATGGATGATATTAAAACTCTCATGCCACATCATAGATCCGAAGCTAAAATGGAGCGTTCAAAGAATCTTCAAGTTGTTAATGAAATTTGTGAAATGAAAAACTGCAACAAAGCCATTCTTTTTGAAGGTCGAAGGAAAAGGGATCTTTATATGTGGCTTTCGAATGTTCCAAATGGACCTTGTGCCAAATTTCTTGTTGAAAATAGTAAGTTTGTTGTTAAATGTATAAGTAATTATAAATAAATTGACTTATTAAAATAATTTTAATTTTTGTAGTTTACACAATGGGAGAATTAAAAATGACTGGAAATTGTTTAAAAGGCTCTCGACCACTACTTTCGTTTGATGAAAATTTTAATTCAAGTCCACATTATTCTTTATTGAAAGAATTACTCTCTCAAATTTTTGGTGTTCCCAATCATCATCCAAAGAGTCAACCATTCTTTGACCATGTATATACTTTTAGTGTGTTAGACAATAGAATATGGTTTAGAAATTTTCAAATTATAACAGAAGAAGGGGAACTTGCAGAGATAGGACCAAGATTTGTCTTAAATCCTGTAAAAGTTTTTGCCAACAGTTTTGGAGGGGAAACTTTGTGGGATAATCCCAATTACATTTCTCCTGCTAAGGTAACTATAAAATAAAATATTTTTTTTTATTTTTTAACTTTAAAAGATTTTTGTCAATACTTAATAAATTTTATTTTAAAAATATTTGATAATTGTACGCAAAACAATAGTTTTCAATTGCTAGAATTTCTTCATTCTGCCTTTAATTATTTTTTAATTTTATTTAATAGTGAATGTATTTCTTTTTTCAGTATCGACAATCAATTTCTAAGACGGCAGGTGGAAAGTACATAAATAGAGTAGAACAAAAATTAGCAGCACAAGTAAATAAGCCAGAACAGTCTTATGCTCTTAATCCGATGGATGAAATATTCAAAGGAGAATTATTAGAAAAAGCTGCAGAATTTGAAGAAAATGAAGAAAAAGAAAAGGAAAATATCTCTTCAACTACAGACTCAGAAACATTGAAACCTAAAAGGAATAAGATAAAAAAACAAAAATTAAACAAAGTTAAACAAAATCAAACAAATTTAGGTTCCAGTAAAGTCTCCAAACCTAAGAAAAAGAAGTTGGGTTTGAAAATAAAAAAAAAATCTATTGTGAATAAAAAAAAGATTAAAAGTTAGGTAAATAAAAATATTTTTGTTGAATCAGTTTATTATAAGTATTTTAAAGTACACTTTTCTCAATAAAATATAGATAGTACATTAAATTTTTTATTTTCATAGAATATGCCTTGCATTTATGATTATATTTCGTTTCTTTAAATATTGGCAAAGCCGCAAAAATACATGATTCTTTTATTGTATAATGCTTCATCATTAAAATAAACCTTTTATTTTGTAAATAGCAATACATTTTAAGAGGATGTCCTAGCTGTATAACACATGCACTAATTTTGTTTATACTTAAACAATTGTGTGTTTATTATTTTGAGAGCTAAGCGCCCTAGCTATTACAATTACGAAGCCAATCTATTAAGTTTATTCTAAATCTCATAATTTTAACAAAAACCTGAAAATACAAGATCGTCTAATTTTCGGAATAAACGTTTTTTTAATACACGATTTGAAACATTTTCTAAATTTTTAATTAGTTTATGATTTTTTGCATGATTATATTAGCTGAGCGTTCAAGCTATCCCGATTACGAAGCCAATGAATCCATTAGATTCATTATAAAACTAATAAATTCAACAAAAACTTGAAACTACAGGAGAATTTTCGTGTCGTCTGGCTACGACATCCCATTAAAATTATAATCATCCAAGGCACTTGATCATTAAAATATAAAAAAATTTGTTACAAGTTGTGCTTGATTCTTAGATTTGTCTGTTAGCTTTAAACAAATGCTTAAACTATTACACTATTGTTAATTATAAAAGCTAAATCATATAAAAATCTCAAACTTATTTTGACAGAATTATTTTTTTTTTAGTGGTTACACAAAGCCATATACAATATAGTAGGATGCATAGTTCATATAATTTTTCATTTATTCTGGCAGTGTGCTTAAATTGTTATTATTTTTAATATAGCAATCTTATCACTAAAATAATGTTAAATGTATATTCCTTTTTAGGAGAGAATTTCATCTTAAATGATAAGTTCTTAACCCTTTCAGTCACCGAGTTTTCTAAAAGAAAAAAAGAACACTAATTTGTATCTTCACAAATCATAATAACTAGACTAATAATTTAAAAAAGATAAATCTGGATCCAAATTTCTGACAGTTACATATTCTCTTGAAGCTGTGATTGAAAGGGTTAATAATTTAACTAAATAAGTAATTTTACTCCAAAACTAACAATATATTTCTATTTCAATTATTTTTGCACATTCGATTTATAATATATTTCAAATTTTGAGTATTTTTTCATATAGTTTAAAAAATCACAATGTCAAATTCATTTCATACTTTAACAGAGTATATGTAATTAAACATTTCACCTAGACTGCACTTGCGATTCTCTAAGCTACTCTTATAAACTTATAGCAAAGCTTAGAATATATACGCTTAGTTAATTTAAGGCTTTTACAATGCTTTGATAGAGTATATAAAATACATTTAGAGTTTAACATAATAATCTATTTTTGTTCTCATGATACTTTCAGATAAACTTTTAGTAAATGCTTTAATAGATAAAGTTAAGCATCTCTACTTGTTCTGAGAATATTTTGTACCTTTCCATTTGTACCCAAGAAAATGTTAATATATAATTATATATAATTGCAGAACTATGAAATGTAATTTTTATAAAATGATTAAAAACTTATATATTTATACATGGCTATGAATAATCATATATAATTGGATATAAACTTTTCTTGGATAGCAAGCCTCTCATTAATTTATTATGTCTCAGAATAGTCATAAATTTCATTTATCATATTTTAACAAGTCCATTGATAAAAGTATTGATGCGCATGATCAAACGATTTTTAGCACTGAATACAGTGAATAAAGACGTATAAAAAACATATTTTTAATTTACAATCAATAAATATAGCAGAAAATATCTTAACTTATATCAAGTGCGCGAAAAGGTAGTTTCAGTATTTTCAAGACAAATACGCTTACTAAACTATATATTATTGTCAAAAATATTTTCTTTACAACATAATTAGTGTTCGTCGTAAAAACGCATAACTAGAAATTGAAGCACAACACAAATTCTTGAAAAGTACGAATAAATCAAATTTTAAGTAGATTTCAGCGCTAGGGCACAAAATTTTCGTCAATATATCTGCTTTCTAATATAAATAAAATCTTCAATTGCACAGAATCTGGTAAACATAATTCTCAAGCACCCAAGTCTCCAGTAATACTATTGACTGTGCGTACATAAGTGTAATAAAAAATATCCTTTTTACTTTGTTTTCAAGTAAGAAAAATTCATTTATAATTTTAAAAAAATATTTATATATATCGCTATTTGTATGGAAGAAGAAACTACTTTCAATTGATATACATGAAATTGGAAAACACACCACAAGAAGCGCTTTTAAAACGCAGACGCAGTTGAGATCTCAAATTTGAGATGCATAGATTAGTCATCAAACTTCATTTTAAATTAGATACTTCTCTTTATGTACAACATTATTTTTCAAAAATTGACTTGCAGCGCATACATGGACGTCTAAGTTTTTGTATGCTGTTTATTAGTAAAAAATAAATTATAAAAAATAAAAAGCAATAGAAAAAATTGAGTAAAACATTCTATTCTTAAAAATCTTTTGTCTGAAAAATAAAACCTTAAATACTAAATTTGCAAAAGAAAAATATAAGAATAATATACGGAAAAAAGTATCTACTTTAAAATCAAACATGACGAACGTCGAAACTTAAGGATAACTTAGCTGCTGTTCATTGGAGCGAGTTCATGAGATTGCTGGCCGTTGCTACTCGTATTAGTAGCGAGCTGGGCCAACGCGGACTGACGCCACTTTCCGTTGTCGCCATTCAGGTTCTTGTCCTCGCACACGCATAAAAAAAGTGTGTCAATTACAGTCTGAAAAAATAATATTTAAGATTACAAAAAATAAAGATATAGCCAACGATAAATCATTTTTTTATTAAAAAAATTAATTAGCTTTTAACAAACATTTGATTGTTCTTATTCAAATAGTTTTAAAAGAAGGTATATTTTAATTGACTTTTCAGATTTTATTAATAATGGTAAGTTTACTCTCGAAAAACTTACTTTGCACTTTTTAGTTATAATTATAATCAGTTATAACATACTAAACAGTATGTTACGTAGACAATTATAAAATAATAAAATCAAAATCATTATTGCCATAAAAATATAAAAATTATCTTAGTAACAACAAATCCTTTAGTGTAAAATAATTCAGAAACTAATAAATCTAGGTCTTACAAAATTAAAAATTAAAAATTACCGTGAATCAACAAATTAAAGTAATGATAGACTTAATTGATTTATAAATAAATTATTTCTATTTTTCTTAAGTCTTACCTCATACAGCGAAATTACGCAATGAGCTATAAAGAATGCAAAAATGCAAGTAACAAATATCGGGACGGCATAAAAGTGTAGCTTCGGATCTTGTCGCATAAAAAGTAAACCAATACTTCCAGTTGCCGCAGTGACGAAACATTTTCCCAAAAAGAGAATAAAATCTCCAACACCATTAATCACTGCTACTTGGAGAGCATTATTTAAAATGGTGTTGAATGCCTATAATAGATATAATTATTAAATTATTGTTTGTCAAATGCAATATAAATGGTATACACTAAAAAATTCAAAACACTTACAATACGTGCAGCATTACAGAAATGAGTTCCTTCTATTGCTATCACAGTATAAGCATTATGGTTCATGAAACGAATAAATTTTTCTAAACAATAAAAGCAGCAGATACAGCTTCTTAATCCACACTGAGCGCAAGGTGAAGTTTCCCGAGCTTTTTCAAATCTAAAAATTGTTTTATTTTATTATTATTAATATTATGATTATTATAATTGCCACTACTATTATTATTATTCTATAAGTAAAATTAAGCAAACAAATTTATTAGTAGAGTAACTTACTTGGTATGTAAATAAGTCAAAATCAGTCGAGGGATTTTGAACACTGTTATTAGGAAGGAACCACAAGCTACTGAGCCAAGATGATAAGTAATCAATGTACCCATTGATGAGCAAACTGGAGATGCACTGGCATTTTTACCTCTGATAAAAAATAATATTTAAATTTTTAGAAAAAAAAGATTGGCTAACTAAAATTATTTTTAAAAAATTGATAAATAATCAACTTACTTAAAGTACCAATGAGCAACTGCACCAGCAATAACCATAGTTTGACAAGCACTAATGAATTCAGAAATCCAAATCAAACCAATGATGTGAACCCACCACATATATTTTACCCAAGTTGAATCAGTATATTCAACAAGTGTGAAGGCTAAAAATATTAAAATATTTTAAAACGTTAATTTAAACTAAACAATCTAAAATATTGATATAGAAAAATGTTATATCTCAAAATAACTTGAAATATATAGTAAAATAACTTCTTAGATTAACTTTTAAACTATAATACTTACTTTTGTAAGTATTCAAAGGAATATCTAATGGTTTTAAATTATCATTTAATGGCTTATCAGTTACAGTTGCTGTTAAATTCAATGTGTCAATAGAATTCATTGATTTTGTTCCTGGGTAGTCTATAATTAATAAATACATAATTTTAGATGAAACTGAAAAAAATTTAGAAAAAATTGATTTACTGATAATTGGAACTTACTTGCTGTTGCAAGACAAAGAAGAATCGTAACCCAAAATGCGAAAAATACTAATAGAGCAAAAAAGGTTAATAATGGCTGGAAGAAGAGTCCTGGTAACTCTGCCAAGCACTTTGCACTTTCTCTGAATAAAGCCGCCATAAAACTTATACGTTTTCGGACGAAGCAGATAAGGAAGAACAAAATTATCTAAAAACAATGATTTTTAAATTAAATGAATATATACAAATTACACTTTTATACCTAGATAATGACAAAATATAAGAAAACTTACAGTAATGATTGTTGCAATTATAGCTAAAGTTAAAAATGCTTTCTCATTGCGCACAGATTCTTCTAAAAGTTCACTTGGTTGCGTACTATCTAACTTTCGTTTTATATCAATATATGTCCACCATAGTAAACCAGTTCCAGCTATAAAAAATGTATATAACTAATTAGTTATCTTAAAAATAAAATTGAAAATTTTTAGATAAACATGAATTACATTTTTTAAAACTTTTCTTGAATCAAATTTAAGAAAAGAGTTTAAATGTATATTTTCTACTGTTTATCCGTGAATAGAATTTTATTATAACTTGTAAATTAAACTCACTTGCAGAAGCAACAATGACTAGTAACATGACAATCCAAGTTACAACACTTGCCAATAAATGGAAAATAGCAATCATAAAGAGTGATAAAACTAAAAACAAATAAATAATTAGGAATAAGAATAAAAGAATGTAAAAGTTTGTTATTATTTAAAAAATATTTATACCAAAGGATAAAAATGATAGAGCCAAAATTTCCCTCCATGTTTTATACAAATCTCCTAAAACTTGTTCAATCACATCCCAAGAGTTCATTAAGCCATACAAATTTGATGCTATTGATTTTGTGACTTCTGTAAGTGCTTTAGGAATGCATCGATTGAGAATATGTTTGCTGTCATAAATAGGGAACTTCAAAGATTTACAGGAACCAGTAGTATTATTAATATTGCTAAGATCTTTGCAAGCACTGAAACCACTTCCTGGTTTGTCATGACACAATTGTGAGCCAGTAGATTCATAGAAATCACACACTTCCTTCATATCCTTTAAGTTCTTATTCGGGCACTGCTTGACACATATTTTTAAGGATTGTTTAACTCTAGTTACGTCCAAGAAAAAGAGGTATCTGAAATTTTTAAGATTTTGTAAAAAATTTTGTTTGATATCTTGATAAATTGAAATATAAATTGATTTAAATTAATAATGTAAAATATTATTTTATTAAAGGTTATTTATATTTAAAATCAATAAGTGAATATTAAATACTTACGGTTTATCACTAGTATCTTGGCCAGAAAGCTCCATACTTCCAAACTTAGGATTGTTTTTAACACCACAGGTATTGCCAAAACTGTCATATCCATTTATAAGCCTTATAGGATTACCATATACAAAAGCAAAAGCTGCTATTAAAATCTGTAAACAATAAAATTTATTTATTTGAAGTTAACTAAGAAAAACTAAACAAAATATATTTATTTGGAATTATAATTTTTAAAAATATGAATGGATGTTATGGAATAATAGTATTAATAAAAATATTAATAAAATATATGAATTATTTATTAAAAAAAGTAAACATTATTTATTTGAAAATTAAAAATGTTTGATGCTAAAATAATGATATAATATAAAATTATAATTAAAAATAATAATTCCAATTTGATGATAATTTAATTTAGTTTAATTTTAATAATAAATTTTAAATTTAATTTATTATTACGAAAAATGTTACATTATATGTTTAAAAGCAATAAAAATTAATTTAAAAGCCAGTTACTTTAAGATCATAGAGTTTGTCATGGTCAATAAACAAAATGTGTCATCCTCCTACTAAAAGAAAATCAATGATAAAAGTTGACTGTAATTTTAATATTCTTGTGCACTGCTCTACATTACTTCTTAGGTAGTATATCTGGAATATGCACTACTCATAGAATATTATAATTTAAAACATCAATAAATGAAGGTAATATGTAAAAGTTTAATATACAGAATATACAAGTAATGAATTAATAATTTTAAGTAGACTAAATTACTAAATTTTATACAGTATTGTAAATAAATAATAAAAAAAATATAAATAATCAATTCATATCCTTGTTAGTAAACTAACAGTTTATGGTTCATCATATATGTAATTAATTACATTTAATTTCACTATAAAAGCCATTACATTAATTTAATCATATTAATTAATTTATTCAAGCCATAACAGATTAGTATTCTAATTTCATTATCAAATTCCATTAAGTAGTTGACAGGTTGGTAAAAATGATTATAAAGCATAATTTAATGGAATTCCAAGATTGCTCAGCATAGGGTGCTACCTAATAACTCATTAAGTTAATTGTACACTTGAGTGCATTCCTGAACAAAGATCTTAAAATGAAGAAATTTTCTTTAATAAATTAATCAAGTCAAACTGAAATTCATTGAATATTGTTTTATTTAGTTTTACTGAAATGTGTGGTCAGTAAGAAGTTTTTTGCTTAGTCAAAGAAATCAATATTAAAGATTAATGAATTGAGTTACATACTGTAGTTATCACTATCTATCAATACATTAAAATATTCAGTACTTTTTTATGGTTCAGGTTAACTACTAATTATTTCACATGACATAGGTGATAATGACTCATCTAATTATTCTTTACCTAGATTAGTCATAGAAACATTGTCTGACTACCAGATCACTTAAGTAATTGAATTTTTATAAAGCATGCATATATAAAGCACATAAATATAATTATATAAAAATATTTAAATAAAGACTATTAAAAAAAGTAATACTGTAAAAATTGTGTATACTGCTGTTAGCTTTAATTCAATAAAAGATTAATAAAAATTAGAATATTAGAAAGATAGCATGGTAAAATAGTTTAAGGCTATTCTACTGTGATTCTCAAGTCAATAGGACAGTATAATGCATGCAACAATAAAAATGCTATTTTTAAAGTACAGAACAATGCTAATAAATTCTAACAACTTTAGCTTTCCTTCAAAGTTCATTAATGAACTTTAAATAATAATAAACAAAATGACCCTAATATATATCTTCTCAAAATATTTAAAAAAAAACTATAAATAATCAAACTTTTTAATAGAAAAATTGTCAATAAATAATCAAATTTCAAACAACAAACCAAATTGAAAAATTTACTCCAAAATTTAGCAAACACCACCCAGAAAGGAACTCTACCAAAATTCAAAAAATCAATAAAGCATTAAATTCTCCAAATTTGGCACTGCAAAACCCAATCTAAAAAAAAAACCTCGCATAAAGTCACTGAAAATCATTACAAAAACCCTCGCTGTACACCGCGCAAAACTCAACAATGAACCCGCACAGTGCACATAAACAAAAGAACCCAAACAATACAGCGCAACGCGCGAGTACGCACAGCCTCACAAAAAAAATCCAGCGTCAGACTCATCGGTCACAGAAGCCAGCTACCCACGCGCCTACCACCACACCACTCAGATAAACAATATCTTAAAAACCAAACCAGCCGCTAATCCGGCATTATAAACAAAGCAAGATGCAGGTTAGGTGAGAGAGAGAGAGAGAGAGACGTGTACCATGAGAAACCAGAAGGTGACGAAGAGACAGAGCCAGAAGATGTCGGTGCAGCCCCGGACGCGCGGCGTCTCCGTGCGCTGCTGCTGCTGCTGCTCCTCGTCATCGTCGGCTGTGCAGCAGGACATCTTGGGTAAGCTGTTTTGAGCTCCGGGTGCTTACTTAGGCGAAATCCGCGGAGATAAAAGTGCGCTCTGGGAGAGTGCGGAGTGCGCGGGGCGTGTGAAAAAAGGCGCGCGGAATAATAAGGAGCACTACCCGACGACGACGCGCTGGGGACTGGCTATATATACTCGGCACTGTGGCGTTCCGGCATAGTGTACAGTTGTTGACTTCTCGCGGCGCCGATAGGGCCGGGACTGCTAGGGTGCTTATAGGGGATTTAGGCTTGGCTCTTGTTGGTTTATTTTTCTGTGATATTTTTACGTGCTGTAGAGATGTTTTTTGATGGATTGTTGAAGGATACGCGTTGTTTGACGAAAGTTTTTTGAATGTTCAAAAGTTCGTTGATAAAAGAACGTTGTGTTCGAAAAGTAGCTAGGGTGCCGAGGTGGCAATGGTACGGGCCTGAGCAACGCCGACGGCAGCGACGGTTTCCATGACGACGAGCGCAGGCCACTTTGCGCTCGCCGCCCGCGAATTATTATCGCCAATTCCACCCGCAGCTTCGTATCCACTAAAAATTTGCAATTTTTCCTTAATATATAGAAACTACATTCACAACTCGAGACTAAATTAAAAAAAGTAAGTCGATGACGAACGCCAATTAGCTACACGGTAATACTCCTTTTTTAAAAATCCGCATCAATAATGACGTCATAACGCACACATCGCGAATCGCGAATGTGACTTAATCTCCACGTTGCAGATCCGGCGCATATACACAAAGCTGTATATTACAGCCGATTCGTCATTTTCGCGTTGGCGGACACTCGTTAATTTGGCGATGCGCGCGTTTTCGAAGTAGATTATACATAAACAACAACAATAACGCGCGCATCGATGAAAAATCGATGCGCTGGGGAAAAGCGCATTTCCTGGCCAGCAGCAGGAGGGCCGGAGACTCTCCGGGCCGGCTCGCCATTGGTCCGCCCTGTCAAAATTCGTGCACGCGCCCGGCGAATGCGCGACGAGCTGTGCGCTCTCAGAGAGCGTCGAGGAGCTAGCTCTCTGTGATATATACACACATAAGCCGCGTAATATATACGTTGGCTCGGATATTATTTTTGTGAGCGCTCCGAAAACGTTAGGAGTGTGTGTACGCGCCGAGTATTTTGGATAGTAGAGAGAGAGAGAGAGAGAGAGAGAGAAAGAGAGACTGGAGTAATCGGGCTTTGAGCTCGATAAGAGAAGGTTGATCGAGTGAGTACTTTTGTCTGGTTGATAAGGCGAGCTCGCGGAGTTCGGGTTTGTTTATAGGCCGAGGCGTGTGGGGAGTTTTTAAAAATGGAGTTGCCGAGCGCCTGACATAACCTACGAGGCGCGCTCTCCGGATGATCGTCGGGGGGGTATCTAGATTGTCAGCGCAAAGTAGATTTTAGAAGGTGCCGCACGCATATGTTTTGATGCTCGAGCGGCTATTGTTGTGGCTTTGAGTTGTTCTTTTTTTTGATAGGTTGTTTGGGTTGGAGAAGTGTTTTGGGCTTTTCCGGAGGGTTGCGAGTTTTCGTTGTGGACAAGTGTTAACATTGTTTTTGGAGATTGTTTTACTTTTTCTTTGGATTCTATGCAGTTGAGCAATAGTGTTAGTTTAGCATGTAATTTAAAATGTAAGGACAAATTCAATAGCTGTATTTAAGAGTGTGCATACCGTTTTTAATTAGAAAGATGGAAATGGAGGATGATAATGGGAAGAGGAATAGAGGTAGATCTCGAGGGCGAACAAGAGGGAGAGGTCGAGGACGAGCCAGAGGTCGTACTAAAAAGGCTGTGAAGGTACCTAATAAATTGTTTTAGAAAAGAATTAGTACAAGATTGCATAGTTTTCAGTTAAATAAAGAAATTTATTAAGATTATTTGACAATGTAGTTCTTATTCCAAAGGATTTTGTTGTTTCATTTCGCTTGTTGCTTTTGTTAATCAATTATTCCTATTTATTTTTCTAATTTGTAATTTAATGTATTCTTATTAATTATGTATAATATTTAAGGTAATTGAAAGTGATGACGAGGACATGCCTCAGTCAGAAGATAATGCAATGGATACCAGCAATCCTGAACTGGAGTCACAGGAAGAGGTATCACAAACTCAACCAACGCAACAGACACAACCTGCTGTTTCTCATACACAACCGGTGCAATCTGTACAACCAGTGCAACCAGTACAACCAGTACAACCAGCACAACCAGTACAACCAGTACAATCGGTTCAACCAGTGCAACAAGTTCATCAAATTCATCAGCCTGCAATTGAACAGCAGCAATTTGATTTAGAAGCAGACATTTCACAGTTGGAAGCACCAACTTTTACCACGATAAACAGAGGGCCTCCAGAACCAATGCTCAGGTTAAGATGGGACCACCGTGTTAATTTGATTGGCGAGAAAGTATTGAATCCAATGATACATTGTTGTGATAAATGTTTAAAGCCAATTCTAATATATGGCAGAATGGTAAGAACTGAATCTTTGCACTCCATTAAGTTTATAAGCTGTTTATTTATCTAAATTAAAATAGTTAAAATATACAGCTGTAAGTCAAACTATCAAATTTCTTTTTATTCAAACTTATGTGCTTTGTGATTTCACAGATACCTTGTAAACATGTTTTTTGTTTATCCTGTGCCAAAAGAGAAGACAAAGTGTGTCCTAGATGTATGGAAAAAGTTTCTAGAGTTGAACAAACAGGACTTGGTACTGTTTTTATGTGTACACATGGTGGAACCAGATATGGAAATGCTGGTTGCAGAAGAACATATCTAAGTCAAAGAGATTTACAGGTAAATTGAATAATTAGATTGATTAGATTTGATTATTACACCTTAAAATCATAAAATATTAAGAAATTCAAAACACTTGTGTTATTTATAATTTACTGGGCCAAAACATTGTTTAAAAAGTTTTTAATTTGTAATATCTAGTTATAATAAATTTAAAATAATGTATATAAATTTTAAACTATTCTGTGAATTATTTATGCATTTTTAAAACATCAAAACAGAGCCTTACATAAGTATGCGTATATATATTTTACTATATCCTTTTGAAATAATTAATTCTAATAGAAGTAAAACTACCTAAAACTCTTTTCACAGGCCCACATAAATCATCGGCACGTGGCAGCGCCGCCACTCCAGCAGGTGCAGAGCATGCAGCTCGATGGTCCGCCAACATACCTTCAGCACGTAAAAAACGCAGACATGCTGATTGACGCACAGATGATGTCTAAGGGTGGTCCAAACAACCGTATGAAGTCCATGAGCTCGGGGCACATGGTGCCGGCAGTCGTAATGGGCAACGATCCGCGCGTTAATTCCGTTGTCAGTCAGTCGTCAACTTTGGACCACAGACAAGCTCAACAGCATCGACACTACTCACAGAATTCGGGAGTATCGCAGCAACAGCAGTCGGCCAACGCGCAGATGCGCTCAAATCTTATTACGGTACCCATCCAAGATACGACCGCCATGAGTTCGCACGATCTTCAGCCGCAAAGCCATCACTACTATCATCCGGACAACCACGTCAATACGAATCTGACAGCTAGGTGAGTGTTTGCTCCGTTTACGTTTCTACGTTTGTTTCTGTAAGTCTTTAAACACATGAAAAACTTTTACTTCTGTGAAGAAAACTTAAAATTTCAATTGACTTTAACAGCATATTTAAAAGTAATGCTTAATAGTATGTATAAGAAATTGATGTCAATATTTTGATTTCAATATCTTTAAGACCAACCTATATTATTACAATATTACTCTCTTTGCCAACTAACGAAATTCATGACTATGTATGATCAAATACTTTTGTATTTAACAGACACGTCGTGTTATCCAGTCAGCCACCGCCACCTCCGCCCCAGGTAAACTACGGCGGTTACGGAGTGAGTGCTCCTCCACTGCCAACCCAAGCGGCCCAGCAGTACTATAGCCCGCAACACGCACACCAAGCACAGATGGCCTACGCTGTGCCACCCCAGCAGCAGCCTCAGTACGGTGTTTCGCCGGCGGCACGCTCAGCTTACGTGCAGGAGGCACAGTATGCACCCCAGCAGCAGCCGCCGCCACCCCAGCCGCCCCAGCAGCAACAGTGGAGTCAGCATCAGCAGCAATTCTACAGATAAGGATGGGGTGGTACTGCTGACCGGACGTTCTACTGAACGAAAGTGCTGTTGTGTGTCTGTGTGTAGATGAGAGTGGTGGGTTCAATGAACCAACTTTCAGCGGGTCAGCAGTGAACTAGTTTGAACAACTTTTTGTGGTTTCAACTTTTCTTGAGGAAATGAGCATGACCTGTTGAAAATATCTGTAGCGTTTGTAAAGTCCGTTTGTACGGAGCTATCTGCGAATAACGTCCGAAATGGCCATATGGAATATTGGTGAAATTGATGAAATGAGAAAAAATTCATGAATTATCATGTAGATTGTTTTATAGAACTCTAGACCACTCATGTAATCCTTTTAAGTCCCATGACGGTTATTAATACTTATTAGTATCTTTTTGTATAAGTATTATTTACCAGTTGAAAGATTATATACAATTTTTTCAAGAATAGTTTAGTGTATTAAAATTTTTATATACGTTACACTTATAGTATTTGTACATTTTTGAACACTTTATTTTTTACAATTTTATAAGATATTTATAAATTGAATTATTTTGTATTTTCAAAACTATAAAAACGATTATTTTTATAATTAACTAACTGAAACAATCTTGTGTCTGTATATTATGTAATATCAGATCACAATTTATTGTATGAAAAATATTATTTTTTTAAAATAGTTAAATTTAAATTCTTGTTCAAAGTAAAATGTTTAATGAATTGAAATACATATAAAAAATAATGTAACAAATAAGTTTTTGATAATTTTTAAGTTTTTCTTTGGAAATTTATAAAAAAATTTACTTGACAATATAAGAATTTTATATTCAATTTTGTATGAACATAAATATATATCAGTTTAAACTCATGCAGCAATATTCAGCAATATTCAAACGTTAATTTAAAAAGATTAAGAGCTTTTTCTATCAATTTCTATAAAAGTTCAAATTTATACAAATTTTTTAAACAGATTTTCAGTTTTATGAAAATGCTATTATAGATATTTTCAACAAGGATTCAAGTTTTGTGTGATTTTAATTATCTGTACATAAATATTTAAAGATTGATTTTTGAGAGATAAAAACGAATCATTAAAGTAGCTATTATTTAATTACAAATTAAATGATAAATACCCTTATTAACTATCTTTATTAAATTTTTTTAATTTACAAATTATATTATTGTTTGCCAAGAATCTTATAACTCGATACAAATAAATGTCTATTAGTGAATTTCGGTAATTCTCAGGTTATAAATCTAAAAGGGTTAAAAATGAGTAAAAATAATTATCTTTCAAAAAGTTAATTTAGAGAAGGAACATTGAATTTAATTACGTGTGTAAATCACATTCAAGTTGAAGGTTATTTTCTTAAGGTACAACTTCCACTGTTATGCATGTCGTATTTTATACTAAGACTATTAAAAATTTGGGACAATTCTTTTAATAAACGGTTGTTGATTTTCGTTACTTTATTTATTGTTAAATATAGCAAACGAATTTATTAAGATATAGTAAGTCGTATTATACTATAGTAAACAAATAATACATTACGAGATTAGTAAACTGAAACGTTCAATGTTTTATATTTACAGTAAACATAGTTTGTAGCGATGGAAAAATCATATAATACGTTTTCAGTTTCATTAAAAAATAACAGAATATTTTTTGTCTAACAAAAATAGATGAAGAAAAATCTCTGAAAAAATAAATTTTATTTCTAATCAGTATTAGATATTAGATAATTTATAAATTACTATATGCAATAATTATTACAAAAATGTTATTTCCTACTTGAAGAATAAATTAACATATAATCATTTTATGAATCAACTAATTGTAAGTGAAAGATTGTCTCAAATTTTTGAATTTTATTTAATACAAAATACTGCATTCATGGAAATAAGCACATTTTTTAAAAATTTTATATTTTTGTGTAAAGAGGCTCAATTAGTGAACAAACATTTTTAATAGATCCTGGAGTCTTTAGTCAATATTTTGTTTTTTGAATTTACTTGATTAATTACTACCTTTATAATCAATTTTGATTTTTGTATTTCTTAAATGGTACCTAATGATTATTTTACTTTTAGAAAAAGAAATCATATTTTTCTAGTTGAAAAGAGCTGATTAAATTAACCATAATCTGCTGAGAAAAAACATAATAATATGTTGATTTAGCATGTTTTATGCGGATTATCGTTAATTTTTTACTATAGGGGTATGATAAAAATCCGTTCGTTTTAGTACATACAAAAGTTAAATTCAATAATATCTGTTTAATTTTTATTCAACTAGGACTGAAAATTCAAAAATGAAACAATCAAAATATTTATTTTTACTGATAATTATTAGTTATATGTAATGAATTTCTAGAGTAATGTTACAATAATGGTAATTACTCAAGTATATTTCATCATAAGAATTAATGCAACGGTAAAATGGACACTAGAAAACTCCATGAACTTTATAACAATTGACTTACCTACAAGTGTGGAGAGACTCTTACGAGTGAAAGAACAAATATAAACGATATTCTGTCGCTGTAAAAGAATTTTGAAAAGAACAAAGTGAAGTTGTTGACATATTTTATATTTTTCATCGAATAAAGATGGTCAAGCCTGCTTTGTGCTTGTACAGCAATAAATAGGATTTTTTAAACTTTGATGAAGTATTTCTCCTCTTATCCCTTATCCTTATAAATATAGTTTAACTATCATTTGCGGTCAAATGATTATTTTTTCTAACATAGAAATGCTTATTCCACTATTTTTTATGTAGTGCAGGATTTAATTACTTCTAAACGTATTTTAAAACATGCCTAATTGCAAATTCGTTAAATAATATAAATTAGCAATTTTTCTTAATTTAAAATGTTATTTCTATTAAGCTTTTTTTAATAATTATCTTTAAATATTTTCAAATAGAATTATAGTTTAATAAACTTTTGTGATAAAATCGAGTCTTAGATGTATTTCAACAAGTACACACTTTTAGACATCATTAAATGTAAATTAATAAAATTGTCTTGTTGAAATTTCCCATGAATTTTAGAGTAGAATTTATGAAGCTTAAAATAACGAATTTTTTCTACAATATTAAGAAGAAATCAAAAGTTTTCGTGCTAATGTAAAATTAACGTTTTCATGAATTTTTAAAAGGTACTGCAAATGTTTTATTTTAATTATATTTAAAATTCGAATGAACCATTTAGAGTTTAATAATAATAGAAGACAAAATAAATAAATAAATGGTATTTAGAAGAAAATATACGTTTGTGATTAATTGTAATATGAAAATGGAATTTATTGGATTTAAATGATCCTAGATGTTAAATATTTTTACTAATTACTTATATCGTTTTTCATCACCTCGTATAGGTAACAATTATTAATGAACGTGTAAACGAAAATTTACCAAAATTTTCCTCGTTTTATAAATATATTAGAAAAGATTTTTTAATTATAAGGGAAAGGGCGAAGGTTAATGGTACCCCTTTAATAAATATGATCATATTAACTAAATAAATACTACAGTTAATAAAAATTAAAACACCACAAGTTTCATAAATTAAATTTTATATCATTCAAATAGCATCAACCATCACATATGTACAAAAGTATTATTATTAGCGTCGTTAATACATTTATAGTAGTGGCTAATATATATATAACTGAGGTGTATTATTTGACAGGGTTCGTTTTTGCAGAATCGCTAATCAATTTCGACTTTGCATCTTTCAACGCTACACTTCTTCAACGCCGAGCTTTGCTTAAGGCGAAGGTCAATTTCCAGGAGCGCAAAAAAATTTTGAGTATTTTGTCATTACAATACATCGCGCAATGTCTTTTATTTTTTAAGGCTTATTGTCATTTTCGTTCTTAATAGACAAAACACGCATACATACTCACACTGGGCGTTGATGAGTATGCAAAGTCGAAGGCGATCAGCGCTCTAGTAGATTTAAAAATCCAGTTACATTTTGTTCGATATCTTTACGCTACACACAAAAATAGGTTTTTTCATCGTCTAGTTCTCGTTTTTGTTTCCTTTTTTTTCCTTTTTCGAACATCACACGAATTTTGTAAGCACTGTATACGCAAGCGTGCATTTCTCTTTGCTACTGATATAATCTTGATCCCATGACAGTGCCCACAAATGCGATTGCAATTCAATCGTCATTGGAAAATTTAAAGTAGCTCTTTGGTGACTCTTTGAAGTATAATCGTGATCGTTATTTCAGAAAACGATTTTCGTTAAAAACATTACAAAAGATTGTTTTTTATTTTTAGATAAGAATTGGATAGGTGCTTGGGAGTAGTATACATTTTTCAATATTTTTAATATTGAGTCGACATATATGATAAATTCGATAGATAAATAAAATCTGTATGATACTGATAGTCTCCGATTTTCAAAATCGTAACAGGGTGAACCTACATGCAATATAATCGAATCCTAAAAATTTTTTATTTTGTGAGGTTTGAAGTGCTAGTGCAATTGCCTTCAACCCATTCTTCAAATACAATTTTTTTATTAGCTTTGGAAGCTTGATTGTTTCAGACGTCTAGTCGAATTTTACTATAGTTTTAATATATTTTTTGATTCACGTGTGCGTAAAATATCTTTTACGCATTTTCAAAAATGCGTAAAATGCTATTTTACATACACAGAATCAAAAAATATTGTTCGACACACGTGTGAAAATTGAATCTCGACTCAGGCGATTACCACCCTCGCTGCG
>UELX01001460.1:0-43675 GCA_900480035.1 Eupelmus urozonus | reverse complement strand
TATATATACTAATCATAATTACAATTGTGTTTTTTGTGCAACATTGGTATTATATACTTTCAGATTTATTACTTTTTTTTTTTAATTAAGATTATCTTTATTTCATATATCTGTGGTTCCGCTATATTTTAATACTTGTCCTAAAAAGAAAATTTTTTACCTTACACCTCACTGAATAGTGATTTTTATTTTTTCAAAGATTTAAAAAGCAATAGCTTTATAGCACCAATCAGTTTTTTAAACTATCCTTTTATTTAAACGGATTTTGAAAATCGGAATTTTGAAATTCTCAACTCAGCATATAAAATTTAATTTTTTATTTGTTATGCCGTTTTTTAAGTCCTTAAAAAAAACGACACGGACAAAAAAGATCAATTTTTTACAAATTTTCAAACTATTTTATTGGGTGCCCGTCAAAAATAAGAATTTTCTGTTACGAGGAGCACAACAAGCAATAATTTTTAAAACTCTAAAACTTTTTTTAGTTAAGTGCTACCCTTGTTTTATAACTTTAGTTTCATTTGTTTATTTTTTTTTTTTATGAAAAAACAACATCCAAGAATTATTTTTTTCCAACAAATTAAAACGCACTTTTTATAAGCGATGAGATGAAAGAAAATTTATTTTTATAAAAATGCAGTTTACTTTTATTGTTATATTTTATTTTAAAAGGTGGTATCCTTTTGAAAGCCGTAAGTTTTGAAAGTAGAGTATCAAAATGTAATAAGGAAAAACGCTTGCGGTCCTTCCTAAAAGCGCACTTTTTTTCGAGCTTTTTCTTTATCGCCAGAAAAAAAATATTGACCGTTTCCTACGCAAACCTTGAAAAATAACATTTTATATTTTTGTTGTGCAAAGCTATAATAAATAAAACTTCTGTACTCGCCTGCATTTACTTGATACAAAAATATTTTTTAAATTTAACGGTTTATATTAAAATTATAGTTTTAAATACACTTATCAAAATTTTAAAAGTATTATGGAATCGCACAAATATCTATATAAACCTTCAAGTGAAATTACCAAGTTGTTAGCTAAAACATTCATTATACTCGTATAATGCTATTCATACCAAAGAATTAATCCCTTTGTGATGTTGGAAAGTTGAGTAATGTGATTGTTCAATAGTTCTGCAAGACCACTAAATAATAGTTCAACATTCGCGTAACAAAAACTGTAACTTCCGTTATTAGCCTAGTTTGAGCAGAGTGCGATCGAGCCTTTGATTATAACATCATTTTAGAAACTATCTTCTAATCTTAATTAAAATAATGCAGGTTCTATATTAACTTTATTGTTAAGAAACTTTACGATTTGAATGTATTTTATTTAACTTAAAAATAGAGTTTCAAAAATATTTGTAAGTCCTTAACGAGCCTCTGTTTAATAGAAGTAGATATATGACGAGCACCGTCAGACACGAACTTCCCATTTATTATTTTTTTCCAACTTTTCTAGCTCATAGAAACTGGAAGTTAATCAAGTTGATGAAAATAAACGAACCACAAGATTATCAGCTTTTAACTCTGGCAATTGGGCTCCTGTCTATTCTCGGACTGAATACAAGTAATTAATTTGGAAGCAGTAAGCTAGCTTTTATTACGTTCTAACTGCTTCTAACTGCAAATGCTAGCAAGTCACTTGTGAGCTTGCGCTGAATGGTTGGTGCATTTTAATTACGTACTCAGTCGAATTCAAAGCGAATTATTAATTGCAATTTTTATCGAAAATTTTACTTTATCGATCAGTATTATACGAGTAGAGTTTAGGACCTGTTTAGTAAGCTATAACTCTGCAATATAGTTATTCAATAGATTTATGCTACCGTTCTCATCGACGTGTTCACATCGACGATTTTAGCAAAAAATATTTAATAACAAGCCGACATAACGTTCAAACCCTATTTCCATTAGTCATTTGCAAGTCTTATAAAATGCAAATTCCAAGAAGCAAAACCGCAGCCGGCCTCTGAAATGTACATCCTGAAATTTAATAAAAACTCAAAGAGAAGTAACTTTTCCCATTGAACCCGCGCGAAACGACTACCCCCGGAGTTGTCTTTATAAAATTAGCTCCAGGAATTTGCTTCGTTTTTAAGAACGAGGCGGAAAGGAGGCCAGAGTTTGAACACCCCCCGCTACGCGCGCTAGATAAGTTTAGTTATATGAATAGAGACCGGATCAAACATTTAATTTTCCCCGAACTAGCAGGCGCAAAGTTCATTTCTGCAGTAGCATTACCCCCTTTGTACGTCTATTTGTCAGTTCCTCTCTTGCTCGTCTTTTTTTTTTTTTATCCCCATGGTTTTCATATCGCGCGCGGAGGTTCGCGGAATAAGCCGATCAGGCTCGCTTAGTTTAACATGCGAAAAGTTACGGTTAGAGTTATATAATGTTCCTACCTGGGCGCGTACCGATTTACTTGCATGCGAGTGTTCGAGCGAAACAATAATTCCATAACTATTTTGCATTTTCGTTGAAGCGCGTTTCGGTTTTTGGTGGAATAATGCTTTCGAAACTTTCTAATGCTCAGATAAAAGTTAGGAAAAGTTGTGGCTTACGCGTTTATTGATTTTGTTAAGTGAATTTTCAGAATGGCTTTATGTTTTGTTTAGACGAGAAAAAGTGTAGATGATTGTCTGGCGTTATGTGAGTTACAGAAAAAAGCAGTATATTTTCAATTTTGTAAACTTCATGTAGTTATTAAAAGTTTTGAACTAGTTTAAAATTTAACAGCCAAGAGTAAGTAAAGTGTGATGCAGGTGAGGTGCAAATTGACGTAAGAAACTCGTATTCTTCGGTGAAAGTTATCGAAACCTTGGTATTATCATACCAATGAAAACTAAAAATGTATCGCAATACCAGTTGATTAAGTAACTTTGAGAATGCGCTTTCATCATTTCCAATATAATATTTGCTCCACTTTCAATAAAAATATCATCCTGAATGAAACTTTATTTATCAATTCATTTAAAAATATACCTTTTTCAACTGCTCCTTTTTCAATCAATCTTAAAACAGGCTAAAAATACTGAAACTACTCGAAAAGTTGTCCAAAACGCTAGAAAGCCTTTTTCGACGCACGAACTTCAAACACTGCGAAACAATTTCTCAAAAATAAATCCAACTTTTGCAAGCTTTCTCTTCGACCGTCGATCTAAAAATAATCCGTAAAATCCGCAAGTTCAATACCGCATACTACGGCTCTCGCTAAAAGCTTCTCTCTCTCTCTCTCCGAGCGCTAATTATCGCCCGATATATTAACTCATTGAAAAATATCACCTCATTCTCTCCCCCCTCTCAGCCTCCCGCTCTTCTAGCGCGCTGCAATTTCTCACTCTGAAACGCGGCTCGCGTGGCTTTGACGCCCAATATTTCTCGCATGAGTAATTTTTTCCCCCCGCCGCAAAGAACGAAAGAGCGAGCGAGAGAGTCGATTATACCGCCGCGAGCGCGCGCAAAAGTAAAATTTCGTAGAAAAAGTACAAGAGCGCAGCGAGCGCGAGAGCGTAAAATAAGGGGAAGGCGGCGGGGGGAGGCTCTAACGAGAGCTAATCGATATATACTCGCAAGCGACGCCGCCGGTGGCGGCGGACGTTCCGGCAGTCGTTAGCGCGATAGGTGCGCGCCCTGCTTCACTTTGCATACTGAGTGCCGGTGATTTTCGTCGTCGTTCAATCCGCCGACTCTCGCTTAGGAACGTGACTCGAGTAGAGTGAAGCTGGCCCCCCTGCCGCGAGCGCGCGGGCTTTGTTTGAGGATATAATATATACGCCTGCGCGTAAGCGTGTCTCTCTCTCTCTCGCGGAAATGTGTTTCGCTGAATTTTTTACGATGTTTTGGGAAGGGAAGTGGGTTGGGTGGGTGGAGGCGATTGGAAGAGAAGATGTTTTGACGTCGGAGGTGTTTTGGAAATGTTGAGAGCCGTTTGGGCGAGGTTTATTTGATGGTTTTTGGGAGTAATGTTAGTTTGGTCTAGTAGGTGCGAGCTTCATGAACTTATATATAGCGTTTTGGTCTATGTTACTTTTTTATATGACTATATGCTTAGAAAAGTATTATAATTAAGTAATTATAAAATGTCTGATGAATAAAATTATTTTCTTAAAAATTACTTAACTTATAATTAAGAAACTAATACAAAATCTGTAGCTGACAGTTAAAACAAAACTTATTTTTTAAATTAGTTTTCTAATTGGTTATTTAATTACATTTTTTAATTAAAATTAAAAATTGAAATATTAAACATAAATCAATATTCGTCAATAAAATTTTAGATTTTTGACAGTCCCCCCTCATAGCAAAAGAATTTGTTTACACTGACATCAAAACGTGTATTACAATCATTTTCTTGCAACCATTAGCTTTTCAACACCAAAATCAAAAAGTTGCAGTGTCAGCATCTACAAACGAAGCGATAAGAAATTAAAATAATCGTCGAACATAACAACGACATATC
The DNA here is from genome assembly GCA_900480035.1 of Eupelmus urozonus. NCBI lineage: Eukaryota > Metazoa > Arthropoda > Insecta > Hymenoptera > Eupelmidae > Eupelmus > Eupelmus urozonus. Next base: position 39,217 of record UELX01001460.1, on the reverse strand, counting down.
CATCAAAACATGTATATGCATACTCATTGTCTTGTACTTGTAATATTAGTCAAAATAATTTGCTTCAAGCTACTAGTTTAGGTCATACAAACACACGTGCGGTTTTCATCCTTGTCCGTGAATTGCGCGCTCGTGCGAACTTAAAATAAACGCGTGGTCAATATGCATAACACTAAATTAGTTTGCGCGCGTGAATAATTGATTTATATAGTCGGTCAACTAGAATTCATCACGAACTACAAATGCAATTATAAGCTTTCATATAATTATATTCGGGATCTGCTAAAAATGGCTAGAGCAGCTTAAAATGTAATGTTTTATTTAACTCGCGTTTATTATTAAAAATTTTTAAGTATTTTTACTTTATTTCCATTAGTAATCTTTTTATGTGTTAAATCTCAATTTATTGAAAACTAGGAATGGAAAGTGAAAATCATTGTTGTTTGAATCAAAAGAAATTTGATGCAATATAATCACTTTTACATACGGGCCGTTGAATGAAGCGAAACATTTTTCAACGTCAGCTCTGACCATCTATTCTCGATCAGGAAAAAAAAAACGTTACGTAAACTAATAGCGATGCGGCACGAGGCCAAAAACTCCCATCAATTTATATTCTCGCTTGAAATCAATCCTAATATACAAAGGTATTGTCACGCCTCGTTTCTGGTTTATGTATCCTGGACATCAAAAGCATAAAGTCTTTAACTGACCAAAAAAGGTCAAATTTATTCTTTTAAAAATTGATTTTAATGTTTTACTGTTTGCTTAAACTAGTTTTGGTGGCCAATTGGACTAAATTAGTTTCAACGATAATGGTTGAAAGCTAGTGTTTGTTATTCTATTATAAAAGCACTTCCAAAATTGTTCAGGTTTTAATAGAGTACATTAACAATTATGAATTTTGTTCAATGTTGTAATATTAATATTGATATAACATTGCAACGTATAATGAACCATGTGCAGAATGGTTCAGATCTATTATTATATATAAAAAATTATTTATTAATTTTGTGAAAACAGTAATATTTAAATATAATTTAGATTTCCAAAATAATATTTGTTTTTGTAAAATGTTCGTGCGAAAAGCGCGAACCGGTTGAATCTTTGAATCAGGCTTTGAAATTTCACAAGTCTGAAAATACTATTTTCCTAGTGATGTTATTTTAAGCATTTTTGGTACGTTTGAATTTGTTTATAAGATCGTATAAACATACGCCTACGAGTAAAACATTTTTGTTTCCGCGTATTTCACTTACCAAATCAATAAAATCTATTTAAAGAATAAACTATTTTTAAGATGAATTTTTTGTTTAAAAATCAATTTTACAAATTGATTATAATAATATTTTAGACAAATATTTTAAAAATTATTGATAATTAATATAGCGTATAATACTAAAAATAATAAAGTAAAACGGTTATAGAATTCATCATTTTATTAATTTTTATACAAAAAATTATCTGAAAAGGTTGGACCCCCCATAACGTTTAGTGAGGCTGGCATTTCAATTTAGAAAGAACTCGGAACTTTTTAGACATACTTTGTTTATTATTTTCTATGTAAATGTGATTTTTACTTTTACTATTTTTTTATACTAATACTGTGTTTCTATCAAAATCATTTAAAAAAAAAGAATAAACAAACAAATATATTTTTTTATTTACTTAAAATCACTGCATCGAACCAATAACAAATTCTATTTATAAATTTGTATATAATTGCATATTTTTATCGCTACAATTTTCTCAACTTGTTATTGTTAAGTTAGTTCGAATTTTATTAAAGAAATAAAAGAAATAGATGAGTTATTTTTAAAACTAAGTTGTACTTGTAGGTTTCAGTAAAACATAATTATAAAAATGTGTAGTCAGGGACAACTATAAAAAGTGAATATTTAATTATTTACAAGAAAAAATTTATATACACTACTGTACGTATATTTATTGAAATAACATTTTCCAATAAAAAGTTAATTGTACTAGTTTGATTCATTGAAACTTTCAAATAATAAATTGTTATTCAGATCACTTTCACAATCAATGACCAGGTATTTTGAAATTCAATATTTTAATTAAGAATTTAGTAATTACAAGATATTCAAATGATACTTTTTTTAAATTTAACATTTTAACTAAAAATCAATATTGACAATTTAAAAACAATAAAACAATATTTTATTCAATAGTTTTTATAAAATAGTCACTTATGGTACCTGGGTGGGCACTGATGAAGTGACTCTATATTACCTAAAAAATGCGCTGCAAGAGCTTTTGAATAATTTCATTTCATTAATAAATAACTCATTATTCCTCGTACGTTCTCAAACATATTTTATATCTTCTTTTGAATGAATAAAAGTCAAAATTATTTAGTGTACATTAAAATGTTTTATTAAAATAACACATTATCCTCGACAGTTCGCGAAGATAGATCCAGAAAGAGAAGCTCTAATAAAAGGGAACAGAGAGCGGTCTCATCGCCAAGGACTCGAGATCTTTAATTTATAAAAATATCCCCTCAACTCCACATAAAAACTCATCAAGAATTCCATCCCGCTGTACCCTCATCCAATTCATTAAACACAACTCGGCGGCGCCGGCCCGTTGAAAAATGCATTGGCCCCCGAACAATTAACAGACCGCTCGTACTTGCCTCGATTAGCGAAGGATTCGCACTCGGTTCTGTCTAGAGGCGAGCTCTTGCCTCACCTAAAATCAGCACCCGCACGCGCGGTGCACCGTCCTTTCTAATTAAACGCCGCTTCCCCCTCTCTCTCTTCTCTCTCTCTCTCTACTTTCTCTCTCTCTTTTTCTTACTCGGGCATCTGTCAAGGGGGAGACGGATTTGGGTTAAGCGAGCGCGCGTTACGAAAATAACGTGACGGACTCTGGCTGATAATGCGTCTTTGTTTGTTTGCGTTGCTCTAATGGCCCACCTTTTGTTTGGCTGTACGTAAGTGTGTGCGTGTGTTTGCGGGTTGTATTTGCAGTAACAGCAGCTCGGGTGTGACACGCGGCGGAAACGTAGACACACACACGGAGCCATCATTGCATTATTGATAACGGAAGCTGAATTCTGTATTCGGCGCGTGTATCGTTTGCTAGCAATATGCGCGCATCGGCTCTCGTGCAGCGCTTGCAGCGGGCTCCTTGCGGACGCGTTAATGGCCGCACTTATCTTTTACGCTCGCCCTGTTTTTATTTCCTTTTCTCTCTTTTCTTTCTTCTGCTTTTTTTTCTTTCTTTCCTCTCCCTTTTTTTTTTTTTAATTATCAACGACGAGGGTACAGAGGCGGAATTTACGAGCGTCATAGGTACGTGAAGAATTTTGCCGCTTTGAGACGCAGGGAAGGCAGGGAACTTTGTGCGTGGAAGAATGATGCGCGCAAAAGACGCTGAAAAACGTGCAAGAGGAGGGGAGAAGTGCCGGGGCGAAATAGTGTACGGTGCCCTGCTAAAATCGATAGAATTTTTCTTCTTTCGGCAATGTTGAAGAGGGTGCACTTGTCTCTCTCTCTCTCTCTCTCTCTCTCTCTCTCTCTCTCTCTCTCTCTCGCTCTCTCGCTCTCTCGACCTCGGGAGACTCATACGCTACGCTTTTAAAATGAGGTTTTTTTAATTTTGTTGAACTCTTTGAGCTTTGTGACTCTCGCTTCGAATACAGATATGGTTTTTGCTGTTTTTAAAGGAAACATAAGTTTCTTGTTAGTTTCTGTGAAGTTTTCAAAATATTCCTTTATTTTCTTAATAATAATTTTTTGAACATTTTTCAAAGAGTATTTTTGGAAAAGAATTTCGGAAAATATGAAACATTTTTTAATTATTTTTTGAAATATTGTTATAGCAATATAAAACATTATTTTTAGGCGTGACGTAAACTATGCTTTATTTACGTCGTTTAATTCATCGGCAATACCGTAGTAGTTTCTATCCCAAGTTTTCCGAAAAATATAGTTTTTTCCGACTTGGCGACATGTTGCTGATATTTTGATTCACGGTCAACACAGCGGCGATATTTTATCGATATTGGCCATATATCGCAAACACCATCTGCCATGTATCATGCACATACTTATATACACTCGGACACTTTCCAACCCACCATAAACCATAACTTACTTTACAACATTGAAACCAAACGATCCATAAAACGTCTTGATTCCCCCTCCCCTAAAACAAAAAAAAAAACCCAATTTCACCGTGTCATGTCCCTCGCCAACAACCGTTCAATTACCTCATCCCAGCAAACGCATAATTCGCCCAGCGTTCAATAACCGCTGCCAATGAAATCTAAATAACGATACATAATCCGCAGGCTATTCTCAAATTAGATTCTACCTCATTACAATCGCTCGGCGTGAGCGTGAATAATCGTAATTACCCCAGTAGCTCGCACGAGAGGCAAAGATCTATCGCGACGAAAATCATCGCGTGTCCCCTACCCCCTCGGCCCAGCCGATGCTGATTTATCAATTACCATTCGATATTTATCGTCGGCAAAAATAGTCGCGTTCGCGCGCGCAGCGACGGGTTCCCTCCCCTCAGTTTGCGCATATTGATTTAACTTATTCCTGCGCCTGCCGAGAGCCGGCCGTTCATTGTTATTCCATCGTTTGATTATGACGCTTGTGCAAATTCGGTCGATAATGATTTTATATTCAATCACCGATAATTACGTTAATTTATGTCCTTTGTTTATGGAGAAATCAGCGCTCGGGATTGGCGATAAACCGATGTTTTTAGCCGATATTTTAATAATTAGAATTTGGGACTTTTTTATTCTCTTTTTCGATCGGACAAAATGATGTCAGTCTCGAAACGTTAGGAAACTGAAATTAAGGGAAAAAAAGGGAAATGCAAATAATTTTTATTACCTTTATTGTCAGGATATTCGTGATTGCGGTACTTTTGAAAAACTGCTCCAAGGCTTTAAAACTTTTGAAACTCCAGCACTTTGAATTTCCAATTCCAATTTTAAACGTTTTCAACTTTTACTCTCGCCCTGAGATATCAGATTAAGTGAATTTCCAAATGAGACTTTCTAATTATTATAACTCATCGCAAGTCGAACTAACGTCAAGATAATTCCTCCAAAGATGCTGAAATAGTAATTACCCACCTCTCCATCCTAATCCTCCTATCCAACCCCTTAAGAGTAAAAAATTTTTAATTTTTTCATAAAACGCAATCGTTTGCTCGTTCTAAAATCTAGCGGGGACAACTCTTCTATTTTCATAAAAACAATTATTTATCAAGTTACAGCAAAAATTCTAATTAGAAAAGTACAGAGATATCCCTAGGACTCTTAACCACCCCCAACTCAAAAAGACCCCAAAAAACAATTCCACCAATGGACACGAGCCGTAAATCATCCCCATCGTTAAATAAATCCAACACATTCCGTCCTCTCAGCCTCAACGCGCTCGCGCGACTCTCGTCATGTTTTGCCGGGTGCGCGCGAGAGCGGTAAATGAGGAGGGAACGTGCCGCTCTCGAGGAGGTGATTTCGGCCCGCTCTGTGTTCTTTATGCGCGCTCCAGCCTCTCCCTCTCTCTCTCGAGAACTGGCAAAGAGAGTAGACGCGGAGCTGCGGAAATAAGAACGCGTTGGCTGGCTGCAGCCTCGGCCAAAGAGAGCCTTGAGAGCACAAACGCCCCCCTCCCCCCCCCCTTTGCCACCCCCGCGCTCTGCACGCGCACGGAAGTTCGCGCGCGGCCCAGAGCTGCAGCACAGCGAGACACGCGCCTTGGATCCCGGCCAGCTTGCGCTGTGCTTCTTCTAAGCCCGCGTCTCATTTCCAGCGCTAGCTACGTGCCTCCCCTGCGCTCTCGCTGCACATACACAACAAAACGCAATGGCCGCGCCGGCCCGGATATGTTGGCCGGCTTGATATATACGGCGCATTCTGCTTTTTAAAGCTTTCGCAAAGGATAACTCGATGTGGGAAGCTCTGACGGTCTGCGTTATTATTCGATTATGTAGAAGCTCCCGCCGAGATCTGGCCGAATCGCGAAAACTGAGCAGTCATCAGTTATTACTCGCGTATATAACTTTAAGCTTCCGAGGCCATTGATTGGGTTGACTATCTTATTCGGGGATTACGCAGGCAATCCGCTGAAACGGTCTTTCAGCTCGTTACGATTTCAACTGCGCGGTGGCTTTGGCGCCGAACTCGTCCCGCTGGCAATCGAGGGACTTTTGGCCGGGCAGTTCGATTAAAGTTGCTCGACGTTGACTTTGCCGGCGCGCGCGTTTAAGAAGTAATACTCGAGCGCTAAAAGAAAAGTTCATCCGGCTGGCGAAGTTCCCGGCGAAGGGCCGGCCATAAAAAAGAAATTGATAGTACGCGCCGGCCGGTCGGTTATATTCAGAGACGGCGCATTGAATATTATATACCTCCTGCGTTCGTTAAAAAAACTTGCTGCGAAAATCCGTTTCTTTGATCTGGCAATTGGTCCAATCCCGTCCGGCTCACGTACTTCTTATTTCTATTAAATCGGGAAAGCCTTCGAATGACATTTCTCAAACAACGCGTCTTTCGGATACACCCAGCGCTGATTGTGGAAACAGCGTTAAAGCGACGAGCTTTCCGCACGTGTGTTTCAGTTTTGATTAAAAAAGACGCGTAAATTGCATCAAGCCCCGCATAAAAGCCAAGCTGGCACTGTACACGCGAGCGTAGCTCCAAATTCAATTGGTCTCTTATCCTCGTACGTTTCGCCCGCTCTCCTAAACCCTCCCTTGGCCCCCTTCAGCGAGCCAGTTTCTCTCTCTCTCTCTCTCTCTCTCGACACAGTACCCTCATCTCTTTACGTCCCTTTGTCTACGTGATTCGTCCCTCATGCGGCGTATACGAAGGCTCTCCCTCTTTCTATCCGTAAGCCGCGCCCCAGCCTCCTGTATATATACACCCTCAGCCTCGTACTTAACTTTACTCGTGCACTAACCGTAGGACTGCTGCGGATAATTGCTGTCCTCTGCACGTCGTTTCGCGGATTGAAATTCCATTCCACGCGGAGCGAGAACTTCGCCCGGATAGGGCTGTTTTGACGTGCTGCAGCGCCGGCTGAATTTTAATATGCAACCGCTGCAGCTCGTTGCCCGAGAGATGGAAATTTCGGGCCCGCCGAGATTTCCTGAGAGACAGAGGAACGGAGAGAAAACAGCTGCGCGCCCGTCAAACAAAGCGCGCGGGGCTCTTTCTTTGAGCGCGTGACTGCGGGGCTAATCCGGCGCGGACTGACACTGTACGAGCGCTTGATTAAACGAGCTAGCGGCCATTCTGTAATTGCGAATATCCGCGAGGCGTGCGCTCTCAGCTAGGCTGTTTAGCCAAAGTGCCTCCAATTACGCGAAAGTAATAGGCGGAGCAGGATGAGCCCGAGGCCGTATGGTGCGCGCTAGCCAAATGGAATGGCCGGGAGTGATTTTTGGCAGGGATATGGTTGCGATGGGATTGGACTGGCTTTTGGATTAAGGATCGGTTAAGGGATATCTAGCTAGCTGCACTTTTACTATTTTATTGCTGACTGTTGGCGGTGTTGCTTTGATTGCATTTTTTTTTTTTTTTTTTAGAGCTCTGCATTTGTTTATCCAATAAAATAGTTTTTGGAAATATAATATTTCGGCTGAGATTGTTTACGAAAGTTTGATATATAAATAAATTGATGAACTATCGGTTACGAAATACACAGCGCGCTATGAAAACACAGATATGACTTTGGCGCTGGAGGTCGGGTTTCGTTTTTAAATTTTCATCCGCGCGCTCTCGCGTATCTCTCTCCGTTCTATAAGTTTTGCGCTACTATTGCCAATTTTATGAATACTTGAAAATCCAATACTTTTAAATTGTGTCAAGCGAAAGCCATTTGTATCTTGCGTTTTTATCTTTCCCCCCAGCGCGCGCGGGGAGCCACTACCGCAGAGATATATCGCGTTACTTCTAGTTTCTGATCTGGATAATACGCAGCGAGCACAAACACACTAGCTGGAAGCTTCCAGCTCTCGAATTCGTTTTGATCTTCGAATAAAGGTGGCTCCTGTTTCGCTGGATTCCTATCTTCCCAGTCGATTGTAAAATGGCTTCGCGTTACATCTGAAAATTACGCTCTCTCAATATTTTCACCTCCAGTTCTCAGAAGTCTCTCGCGCGAAGTGCTTACGTAAAGTAGAAATAAACGACTGCCAAGCCATAGCACACACATCAAAGCCAGGAAATCGGTCAAATTTCTGGTACCCTTAGAAAGGCCAGCCATCGAAGTTAGCCGCAGGGCCTGTGAGAGCCTCTGTACACGCGGCAGCATTAAAACAATTATTACTTGTGGGCTAGCAGAGGACAAGTCGCGGCTCGCTCGTCGAACTTTTGTTTATACCGGCGTGGCCCAAGTTCATCCTCGCATAAAGTACAGGCACAGCAAGAGAGAGGGACAAAGAGAGAGAGAGAGAGAGAGAGAGAGAGAACAGGCCGGCTATAGGTATATATAAGTAGCAAGAGTCTCAGCGCTCTCGAGGATCGCTATATTCCGAAACTGCGCACACAATCCCGCACTCGAGTTTATATCGCTTCTGCAAACTACGGCGGCGAACTCCTGCTCGTGTCGCGCGAGCGAGCTCCAGAGGAAAAGAGAGCCGAACTATATGGTAATGCCGAAGAGTAGAGCCGATCGGGGCACCCCCGCAGCGGCATTATGCATATATACAGAGAGCGGCTGCTCTCCGCAAATTCATCGCTATTCAATCTCGAGCCGAAGATGCCTTTTGACCCTGTTTAGCGGCTATACAGAGCGATGTTTATGCCGGCAGCTGGCTCATTGATTTTTCGCTATGGAGGCTCTCTTTCGCTCGGGAGCTTCGAGCTGCTAGCTATACCAGACCGCGAAGCTTTCACGGCTTTACGACTTAATGGCCAGAGGTATATATAAGCCTTGCCGATTCTTCGCGGCTCCTACGATGTTTATCAAGCGAAATATTTATGAGGAGAGGGGTCGTGGGAATGCCTCTGCTAGCTGCGGGGATTTGGCTTATTTGCGGAACAGATCGGGTCTTTGGATCTTTTAGCTTCTCGGTTGTGAGTATTTTTAATTCTCTACAAAGTGCGGAGTATTTTGGTGGGAAAGTCTGCAGTAGACAGTTGATGGTTGGAATAAACAGGTTGTGAATGCTGCTGTTCAAAAATTTCTCTTTAATCAAATTCTTAAATAACTTGAAAACTATTGAATTGTCAGCTTGCTTAAAAGTTCTACATTTAATGGAATATTAAAGCACAAAATCTAAAGAAACACTTAACGATCATAATTTCTCATCGCGTGCGTCGATTACCAGTAATTTAGACACAATACTTCAGCCCCACCTGAAATCTTCTTCCAGTCTTTGAATGAATCATTATCCCAGCAACAATAATTACACGCTCCTCCTACCCTACCAAAAGTCGATTAATCTCCAGCTCCCTAAATTGTATCCATTATATTCACCATTCACCTTAATTCACTGAACCCCCCCTCGCTCAAAAATACTACCTTCCCTGGACAGCATCTATCTCCCGGAATCCCAACAACACAGAGCGCTATATTTACTCGGAGCTGCAGCGGCAAGTTAGCCGCGAGAGCCAAGAATCCTCCGTGCGCGAAATTTCCTACAACTGGATTAGCCACGCAGGCCGCAGAACAAAGACGAGGTTGCGCGCACCTAGCTGTGTCACGCTCGCTCGCGTGGTCAACTTTTGACGCGGCTGCGTCGAAAAAAAAAGCCAAGGGACCAGGAGCACGCGCGGGGGCCGGGGGGAGTTTAGAAGTTGCGCGCACGTCGAAGTCGCGAACTTGTCGGGATTCACTTTGGAAAGTTGGGAGCAGCAGCAGCAGCAGCGCAGGAAGGTGAAGCTGAACGGTACGAGCGCACGGCAAATTATTAAGTCGCGCATGTGAATTACGCGCCGGCGGGACCTGGATGCTCTGGATGGGTTGACGGTGTGATAAGCTTGATTGTTGGAGCTTTTGGGAGGTTTGGAAGAGTTGTTTGATTATATTTTGGGTAATTTTTTTTAGTTTAAGTAGATGCAGTTAGAGAAATAGTCATTAGGGATTAGATTGTTTTTCATAGAATATTAATTTATATTAGGATTTTTCGCTTTTCTTCAATTATCAACGTTAATTGTAGAACCTGATCAGAACGGAAAGTCCGAGCGACTCGAGAAAACTTGATTAAAAGTTATATAGGATTAAATTCTCAGTTTGATTTAATTATTTAAATTATAAAGTAGTGCGATGTATAACTTAAACGAATTCTATCATTAAAGCAAAGCTCTCCGCGCAGTGTTTTCTTAAATTCACCGAGAAATAAAATCCTTTGTATATTCATTAAATCTTGAGAGGCGCATAAACACAAGAAATCAAAGATTCACCGCTCGTCGTGGATTTCAATACAAAGGCTCGAAAAAGATGAAGGAAAGAGTTCTGAAGTTTATTTACCCGGCCCTCTTCTTTCCACTTTTCTTTCGTTTGCGCCCATTGCGGGCTTATATTCTCTCATCGGCACGTGATGGACGACTTATCGCAATCCGATTTCCCGGCGGCAGCTTTCCTCTTCTTTCGCTCCGATGTATTCCACGCCGGGCCTCTTGTGCACCTTTGTTAAATTTTCAACTCGACGTTTTTTCGTGCGCCGACTACTTTTTTCTCTCCTGCTCTTTTTTTTCCTCGACCCTTTCTTTCTCCACTTATCTCCTTCACGGATTTCCAATTCCAGTGCTCGTTGAGGAAGCTGCGAGTCGGAGGGAGAGAAAAAAAGTTGGAGAGATAACGTTTCCGGGAACGTGTTTTGAAATCTTGAAAATCGGAAACGCTAGTTTCAGATATTGTTTGAAAAAGTCGAGTTGCGAAGAGAATTGGGCTATTATCATCGTGTAAAAATAAGAATTCAACATTTACAAAACGACTGAATTATCAATATACATTTACATCAAATGTCTCTCGTAAAATCGTCTCGTTAATAATTAACGTAAAAAGTCAATCCCAGGCCACCAAAGATTAAAAAGTTAAATCAAATCCAAGAGAGCGAAGAAAACCAAAGAAATCAGCTGTGCTGAAGATTAAGTCGGGAGCGGCAACAGCGCCGATGAATCGATCACGCCTTTTTCCCGCTGGCTCTCTAACTCGCCCGGTCCTCCGGCTCTCGCGAGCCGAACGGCTTCCATAATTGATGGCCCCGGGAGCATTTGTGAATCAACAACCGCGCGAGGATCAGGTTTTATCGACTCGGGCATTAGCAGAGCCGCGCGAGAGTGCGCTTGGCTCTTTAACGGCGGCCAGGTGTTAAATCCTTTGAAACTCGGCCAGGGCTCTTTTCGCTGTGTCGCTCGATCGCGCTTGATTCGAGATTTGACGGGTAATTTTCATAAATTCGCTGGGGGTGGTTTGAAAGAGAGGCTGGTGTGGTTTATCGAGATCGGGGGGATGGTTACGCTCAAAAGAAGCTGATTGTACGAGTGAGATAATTTTGTTGTGAATGGCTTTTTAATGAGGTGGTTGGGGAGGCGGCATTATCAGTCGTTAAAATTGCCGGTGGCGGTTTTCTGGGAAAATAGAAATCGTAATTTTGTAAGGTAGGTCAGTAGATATTGCGCTTTGAATTTGAAAGAGTAATAACGTAGTTAAAGGGTTTTGAGAGAAATAAAGTTAGTTGTGTAAATAAATTAAATTTGTTTTTCCGCAATGAGCATTTTTATAAATAAAACGAGAAAATTAAATTCTGCAACGCGAAAGAGGACATAAAAGTATTTTCTAATCTTAAACTCATGAAAAAGCTCTCGAAGTAAGTGAAAAGTTAGCCAGCCTTAAGGCTCACGCTTAGCAAAGAGCAAAAGCAGCTAGAAAGGGCAGAGTTAAATATTTGCTGCATAACAGGGGCAGTAATATAATGCGCAGTTACAGCTGGCACAAGTGCAGAGAGAAGTAACGTGGCCTCTCCGCGTCTAAAGTTGAAAAGTTAGCGTCAACGCGTCTGCCGCAAAACACGCACTTTGTCAGATACTTAGCGTCTAAGAGCACTCGTTAAAATGGAAAATAGATTGCATGAAACATTCAGGATATACGCGCGCTGCATGAATCCGGGAAAAAGTCAGGCATTAGCATGTAAATCATATCTGAAAGGCGGAATCTTACTTCATCTACATCCCTAATTCCTTTCATTTACTCGACTTTTGACGAAAGCACGCGCTCTCGCGCTTTGCCGCCCGAATTCCGCAAGCTCTCGCGACTCTCTCCCTTACTCAAAGCAGGCTTTATCCCTCCGCAGCCGGAGTGGCCTGTTTTTTTTATCAAAGGAGAGCATCGCCAAGCGCATCCCCGTGGTATTTATACACTCGCGCCAGCTGCTTCAGGACTGCGTCTCTCTGCCTCTCTCTCTCTCTCGCGCTTCGCTCTCCTCTTCCACCACCCAGCTGGACTCGAATTAAGTCGAGAGCTCTCGAGGAAAAAACGCGAATAAATTAACCTTCTTTCGCTTAGGTATACACCGACGGCGGCTCGCCACTGTGTCTGTAACTGTAACCGTGCTACTCGCTATCGACTACGGCTAGCTTTGAATTTACGTTCTCTCGCGGCCGGCAGACACACTAGGAGTTGTTTTGCGCTAGTTAAAAGTTGTCTTGCATGGCCAGAGGCCTCATAGTTTCCCTTTCGCTCTCGCGCGCCCGGGGTATTATTTTTATTTATCGGATTCCCCGCATGACTGTGGAGGAGAGAACGAAACGTGTGGCTGGGAGAGCACGAAGATGGGAGAGATAAGGAAACATAGACTACTGCAATGGAGTCTAGGAGAGATATGGAGGCGCTGCGCTGCAAGCTCGCTCCTAACTTTGCGCCAACTCGCTGCGGGCGTGTTATTAATTATTCTGTTTTTGCGCTGCTTTAATTGAATGATTTGGGTATTTATTTTCGTTTAAGCGTTATCTGTTTGTTCCATTACGATGCTATAAGCGTAGGTTAATTATTAAGTTAAAGTTAATTCTTGTCTGATAATACCCAGGCTTATACTACTTATTTAATCAAATTTATTTTTTCAGAGATTTAAAATTATTTATTGATCTAATTATTTTTACAACTACCTTTTTCACTTTTATAAATTAAAATATTTTAATTATTTTAATACTCGGATCAGTTCAAACGATTTTTAATCCACCTTTTTTCCCGAAAACCTGTAAATATTGCAAATATATTCGCAAAATTCCAGCCGAATATTTTCATCCATTTTCCGTGCAGCTCGACCATCCGTATTTTCCGAAAATATGCGCATTGTTCAGATTTCTGCGCTCGCGAGCACCGGCGGTCGCATTCATCGATAACTTTTGAAAAATAGTAACAAACATTAAAAAGTTTCGCTCGCTCAAAGAAGGCCATTTGAAAAGGTCGCGTGTGCCAAGTAAATATAGCTTAAAACCTCAAAAACACCAATCAAAAGGCGAGAGAGAGCAGCTCCTACGCTCGCTGCAGCAAACGCATTAGCGAGCTCTCGCGCTTTTACTGGTACAACTTTCCTTTTGGAGCTTGCGAGCCGCGCGAAGTTAGAGCAGATGGATTTCTCGTAACCAGCGGGAGGTGTGGCTCCAAGGGTGGACCATAAATTTGGCGAAACGAATATTTTCGGGATAAATCGCCCGGAAGATATCGCGATACTTCCTCCACTCGCGAAAGTGGAGCGGGCGCATGCTAGCGCGGAGGTAGATAGTGCGGAATTCGTCTTCCTGACTCGGCTGAGATCGACGATTTTCCATCGCATCTTCTTAACCCAGTACCATATTTGCGAGCAAATTAACTGTGAATCTGCTCCGTTCGATTATCTCTTTCGGCTTGGATCAGCGCTGAGCGAATGGAAAAGAGCTCGGTTCTGAATTTAAAATTGACAGATTTGATTAAATCTGTGGATGAATGTAGATGTACGTGTATGAGGAACATTTTGTAAAAATTTCGTTACCTTTGGGAAGCTTGATTTGAAAATATCTGTTTGTGAAATCTGCATGCATTCTAATAAGGGGATTCAATTTTTATATGCAAATTTTATTTTTACACAAGTAACAAGATAGAAATTTTACTACAGATAGTACAACTTCTTTTTTAGGGGTTTATAATGATCTATACAAAATTTCCAAATTGATAAAGCAACCATTGAGAAATTTAAAACAACAACACATTTTTTCGGCTTGAAAGTTTTTAATTTTTTCATATTTTTTATTAAAATTTTATATTTAATATAATCAGTCTTAAAATATAATGATATTTATGGATTAGATAGTTAATTCTATAAACAATTTGATTTAAGACTCTTCAAATTGAAAACAGTTACTTGTATACATTGTATAGGATGAGAATAATACTTAAAGTTTATTCTAATAATTTACAAAATGCTTTTATAAATCATACATTATTATTTATAAATTTTTACAGCGAATATAGAAGTTTAGTAATATATATTTAATTATAAAAATATAAAAAGGTAGAAAATTTATTTTTTCATAAGATATGAAATGTTATGAAACAATAACTTTTGTACAGGTTTATATAGTCTGAGCTTTTTATAATGTCTGCTTATTTTATTTTCTTTATGGTATTCATCAACAAATCAAGGATTCAATAATTATATTGTAGTTAAAGTAGTTATAGTTGTGTGAATACAAATATATGAGATATATTTCACAATGTGGACTTGGGATAAACTAATAATTGTTATAAGCTACATGTACTTAATGCAATTATTCCGTAACAAAAGCAGTTACAAGTACGAGCAAATATTGAAATTATTAAAATGTAGAATTTCATTATGGAAATTATAATAAAATGATAAGCGTGATAGGAAAGGGAATTTACGCACACTTTCATACCTCGCTTTTCTAAAATTAGGTCTATAAAATATTATTTTGTTAAATAGAAAGTCATTAAAACGGTTAAGTTCAGAATTGAGTTCAGAAATTATTGGAGAATCATTTAAATCGATTAATTCGAATAAAATCTTTGCTCTCATTGATGTTAAAAAATTTTAAAAAGTTTTGAATATTTATTTAATTAATAAGCTCTGGAATTGAAAATTTGAAGTACCTATTTAACTCGAGTAAATTAGATTTTTTAAAACATTTCTTTCATGAAAAATTTTTCCAACCCAATAAATTTAACGTATTTCATTGTAAAAATGCCAAGAACAGAATTTCAAATATTCAAAAAATCAAAGTAAAAATTCTGTAATTTAACGGAATTGCCGATATTGGCTTAATTATAAGCTATATTAAAATATCAATAAAAAATGAATAAAAAAAAAATCAATCGCGCATTTACAATATTTCAACGATTATAATTTAAATATTTAAAACAAATTCGAAAACTCTTTTTTCGTTTAAACAAAACGTTTCCACTCAAATGCATTAAACAAAAACGAAAAAGAACAAAACAAATCACGAATCTTGTGAAACGCCACTCTCAGCAACCTCCCCCCCTTCCCCGCAGGAAATGCAACAATTACTCAGCGCTCTCCAATCGGCCCACCCCGGACCGGACAATTTTCAATTAACTTTCTCAGATCTTCGCAATTCCATTAAAACGCCCGCTCAATTTGTTTGTTTCATCTAGTTGGACTAGTCCTCCGCATATCGAGGGCCAAGAGAGCAAGCTGAACTCAAGCGCTCTGTATGTGTGTGCATTCGGCGCGTATTCCCCTCGAACAAACAGTAGTCGTACGGCCACGAGCCAACAATGCCCGGGGTGCGATGAGGAACGTAGCCATGGCGCGTTATTCCTTTGTTCCATTGTGCGATCTAGCACGCGGACCGCGTGAAAAAGAGGGGCCCGTCCGAGGGGAAGGGGGAGGGCTGGCGAAAGTATAACGACTCGCCCACGCGCCTCGGCATGCGGAATTCGCGATGGAGCGAATTTGAGGGTCCTCCAAGATCGCTGGAGCATCTCGAGTGTATCGGGAAAGTATCTGTCGGGGAACAATTTTTTTTGGGAAACACACTGTCTCTAGTTTGAGAAACGAGGACAAAAGAAAGAGAGGAACGTTATCGGAAGATCGAAAGAGGGGAGATGCTTGGACTCGCGGAAATATTCAGAGGGGCCGGGGACAAAGGCGAAGGAAGAAACGAGACGTCAATTTTCCCGGCGAGTCGTCAAAGCGGTTTGCTCATTTAGGCAAATTCAGCCGAGCAGACGGGCAGGCAGAAGGAGGAGAAGAGAAAGGGAATAAACCGCGAATCTCCTTCGCTTAACGCTCGAAAGCTGGCGCTTTTATTTACGAAGATAGAGAGAAAGAGAGAGAGGGGGAAAAGGGTCGCGCTGCAGTTCTTTCAGCCGGCAGCCGTTTACCTGCGCCTGACACTGAGGTAAATGGAAGGATATCGATTAACAATTTGGCAGTCCCTCTCTCCCTCTTTTTCCGCTCTCGCTTTACGGAAAGTGATTGCGCGCGCTCTGCGCGTCTCCGCACTGCGGCGACGCTCTGCCAAACAATCGAGCACCCGCTGCCCGAATCTCTCCCTTAAACCAGCATCGCTCGCCGAGTGATGCCCCGAGAGATCGTCTACCCAGAGTTATTAGTCCGAGGCGCCGGGTGGTCTTATAAATATGCGATACGGGCAGAGGCAGGCAAGAGCCCGTCGCTCGATTTTTATGCGATGCGGACGCTCGCGAATTTATGTTTCGGATTTTCCTTCGGCTGCGTGCGCGCCCCGTCTTTTCGCCGCGAAAGCGTTTTTCGATTCAATGGCCCGAGCCAGCCGAGATTTTAGCGATGACTTCCGGGACTCGGGGCTTGTTGGGTTTCATTTTTTTTTCTCTTTTTTTGGATTCGCTGAGCTCAGTTTCGGGGTTATCGATCGCTGGGTTGAATTAGGCTCTATTAAAATTTATACGGGTTCGTTCGGTTGATGGTTGCGGAGGGCGTATTGTAAAGTTGATCAATTTTACTTTTACAGAAGTAAATAAAGAACGCGTTTTCCGTTATAAAAGCGAATGAAAATCCATTTACGAGGACATAAAGTGTCTTACGGCCTGAACAATTTACTTAGTTGGGAAGCTCATTTTAAATTATTACTAGAGTAATTTTAAGCCCCCCGGCTCGTACGTTTAAACTTATATTTACGTTCGTTCTCCGTAATTAGCTCCCGTACGAGAATTTGCGCAACTCGTTATAGGTAATAACTTGCGATTCGCGTACGCGGTGCAACATTAAAAATGAATACTTCGATATCGACTCGCTGGGAAAACGTCGTTAAATATAGCTCGTCAACGTTTACCCTGAGCCGAACGCACTGTGATTCGAAATATTCCGTTTTGATTTGCATATGGTTGTAGCTTTTTTACAGTGCTATTTGAATATCTAGATAAGGGTTGGAAAGAACTTTACTATCCGCAAACGCGATAAGCTAACCCGTGTTCTTTGCTTTACGTTTTTTTGCATTATTTTTGTCATGTAAGAATGATAACAGGTCAAAGCGGATATTTTAGCTTTTTCGTGAAAATTCTTCTTTTTTTTAGTAAAACATGCTCACAAGCTTTTAGGTAGTAGAGAAAAGCAGCGTGAAATTGTAAAAAGGAAAAAAAATATTTTTTAGCTCGCAGGTATGCGCATGATTACGCGCAACGTAATATTCTTTCGCTTTTTACATATTAACGCATGCAAACAATGTGAAATTTTGCAGACTCCCTTCGAGGCAGTGCTCTTTGAAAAATATGCTGAAAAGAGCTTGTTCAAATATTCTCGAACAAAATAACTCAACATATTTATTGTTGAATTGCAAAGTTGCAAAAAATTAGGATTCTTGATTTACTAAATAAGTTTTTGTATCTTTTCGCTTTGATAATCGAAAACGTTAGCCAGATAAGATTAAATATAGATGTGCATAAAAATAGCTACTTCAATACTAAAGCGAGTTATTTTAACCACGTGTGGATGTTTGTGCCTAAGCGAAGCGAGATTGACACGAAGTGGGAATCATTTTTTTGTCCGTGTATCAAATAATATTTTTTACCCGACGTATCGCTTGACTTGTATGTTTTTTTATTCAAATGTGCGCAAAACTCCATTTTACGCACAGTTTTCTTATTCAAATTTGAAAATTCAACAAATTTTTATAAAAATTCGAAAGTTTGTCTGCAACTCAACCTCACTTCGTGTTATCGATTGTTTACACCGCAGAATAAAAAAAAACAAACGTATAACCTGACAGACAGTTAAAGGCCCAGCGCAAACCTCGGCGCGGCTCAAAGGAGACCTAAAAATAGCCGCAACGCGCGAGAACAAAAACATACCAACCAACCAGTCGATTTCACACCTCTCGCAGCGCTATACAAAACCAAACGCATAAAAAAATTAAAAAAAAAAAAAAAAAACAATGCCTCATCTTACGAACCAGTCGTCCTTGGCCACCGCTATATGCTTGCCTCGACGTTACAGCAATTATTGCCGGGGTGGAGGCGAGCTTGCCGCGATCGAACAAGCCCGCAGTCGCTCTCTCGCTCTCTCTCCGGCAATGTCGGCGCACGGAATCGACATCTGCAGCTCCGAGGGCAGGTAACTGCCGGCTTTCGACATTAAATTTTTATACTCGTGCTCTCTCTCTCTCTCTCTCCCTCTGTACTTCCGCGAACGAAGGAGGCGATAATTAAAGAGCGAGACGGTCGTTTGATTGCGCTCTCGGCCGTTCTCGCTTTGGAAAAAAGAGAAACATAAAGCCAGCGCCCCGGCGCTCTTGCGGAAAAGTTTTTCCAGCCGAGCTTAACGATTCCCGCTTCTCGCTCCCCGCGATTCGCAGTCTTTTGCCGCGGAATCTAAATTTTTGCCCGCGCCATTGATTTCCTTTATTTCCCCGCGCGCGGCGAATATTTTAGACTGGGGGGGACCAGAGGGAAAGCCGCGACGGAGAAGCCAGACGGAATGCAATTTAGCGATTGGGTCGCGCGCTCGCTGGCAAACGCGTCAAAAGCATAAAGTGGCGCGCTACGCGTTACGCTCGTAAAGCGCCGAGCGGGTATAAAAGAATGCGCGGGAGAGTGTAAAAAGGGAGAAACATTGAATATTGTCGGGCCGAGTATTATTGGAGGCTCCGCGAAGCGAGGCTTGGCGAAGGGCTGGGTTTTTTACGAGCGGTGACGCACTTACCGGCAGGCCGTTACGCGTAAGCGTTAAAATTGAAAAAAAAAAGAGGAACACGTGATTATTGTCGTGCCGACGAGGCCCGCGGCTTTTAAGGAAGCTTTATTACGCTGTGCTCGCGTATAGCTGCGCGCACGGTTTGTAGCGCGGGGATGGCGTAGTGGGATGGGTTACTTACTTACGGCTGGATGTTGGGTATGGTTTTGTTGCGTGGGTTTAATCCGGCTGAATTTTGGGATATTCTAATGGCTTTGTTTTGCGCGTTTCTGTTTTCGGCTGTTTGCGCTTATGAGCGCGCGGATAGGATTATTATTGGTTTGGTTTTTGGAAATTTCGTATGGTTTTGGTTGATTTAATAATTTATTTTCGTTTGACAAAATGTGAAATTCAATTGTTTTTACAATTTCGAATACTGATAGAATGTTTAATTGAAATATTGTGAATTGAAATACGGAATGGTAAAATAAGTAACCGCGGAATAAGAAAATATGGAAATGGAATATTGGTGTTTCAATTTTGTTTAAACAAACAATGTCGCATTAATATTAACAAACTCAATAGCCGAGTATAAATTGATTTTTCCAGAAAACGAAGAAATTTCCAAACAAACCTTTCTCTCGAAACGAAATTCGCTCGCAGCCTTAACGAAGCCAAAAGTTCCGGACAATCCACATTTATTAACAAACGACCCATTCAAAAACACCTCATCCTCCCAAGGACCTAACCCACCCTACCTCTTTCCCCCAGCTATCCCATCGTTCCCACAGCCTTCCTCTGTTTTATACACCCAGCGGCTCGCGTTAGCCTATAACGCGACAGTTAGAGCGCAGGAATTTCAAAGAGAAAATACCCGCTCCCGAGTACACCCCCGTAGCTGTCTCTTCAAGCTTCTCTTAGACCCACACCCCCTAGGGAACTAGCTCGCGCCCGGCGACAGCATCGCGCACGTCCTCCTAAAGAGCCCGATGTGTACGGGTTTCAGGCGTCCGCGAACTTGCCCGCCTCGCGATATATCTCCCAGGTGCGTTATCAGGCGTCCCCGTGACTTTGAAGTTCTCCGCGCAGTGTCTCCCCCCCCCCCCAGCTTGCGCATATCAATCTGCCGCCTCGCCCGCAGAGAGATAAGCAAACTCGCGGGGCCCGTCAAAATTTCCCTCTGCTATCTCTCTGTCTCTCGTAGCGAAAGCGCCCGGACTTCTCTCGTTTCGACTGAGAGAGAGAGAGAGAGAGAGAGCCCGCGCGAGGGAGCACGATTAATCACCCTTTGGGCCGCGATTTTCCGCGCTGTAAGAAGCTTATCCCAGCGCGCCGGGTAATCCGGCTAAGGCAGCTTTCGGGCTCGAGGCAAAAAAGGGGATGATGATTTTTGCATGGACCGTTGCGGGAGGGTAGCGGCTCTGCTTTTTCTCCGCGGGTTATTGGAAGCCGTTGATAGATGAAGAGAAAGAGCGGGGGGTGGGATTTCGGCCGGAGGGGATATGTGCTCTGCCTTGATGAGGATTATCGGACTGACGAACACGTGTATCGGGATAAAGTAGGCGGACCTCCGCTGCGCTGTTCTGTTGGTATAATCGATATTAATGTTTCAAGATGCTGGGATTCGGCTGCTCTCTCCGCTTTGCGCGTCTGATTTTCTGACGGAAATATATCGGGGCTGAATAAACAATCCATACGTCGACGAGAGCTCATAAAGCTGTCAACCGGCGCATCAATCGCACGTGCCGAGAGCCGAGGATATCGAGCATCGCGCTATTATCGCGCCGTCCCATCCACTCGGCCCCCTCCACCCCTAAAAAAAGTCTGCAACTCCGAAGAGGGCGAAAGAGAGAAAGAGAAAGAGAGAGACAGAGAGAGAGGAAGTACAGAGAGCTCGAAGAAGCGGCTCTCGAGAGGAGAGAAAAGTACGTCGGTACGGAATCCGTGCGGGTCTACCGCTTCCGTCGGAGAGAGAAATAGCACGACCAGCACAGAAAGAGAGAGAGAGAGAGGGTACTTCTCCAAGCCGGTGGAAACGCCGGGGGAATCCCACTGCAGAAGAGGGGGGGGGGGTATGGATTTTGCGCGTGACTAATACTGAATGCCGGCGCTTTTACGTGGCTGTATGTGCGCGTGGCTGTAGGTATATATAGGTAGGAGCCGACGTCAGCGCGACGCGCGCGTTTGATGTATCACCGCGTCGGGGAAACGTCGCTGCAGCTGCTCTCTCGCGCCGACTGCGCGACGTTGAGCGACGCTAGATTGCGCGATGTATTTCGATTTTGCGATTGTGTGCACGCGCCGGGGGCTTTTTATGCGAAACTGGGAGACCGGGGAAATGAGGAAAGAATGGAGAGAGTGAGAGAGCTATTGGTTTGCTCGCTCTTTGATTTTACCCGCTCTCTACTCTATATTCCCCCTTTTTATGTATATCATTTCCCAAGCAAAGCTTTTTTTTTCAGCCTTTTTTACCTTTGTGCCGCTATCTTTCTTTTACCTTTAATTAAACGCGTAGACCTTTTCCCGCTCGAGGACGTTGTGCATTTTTCGAGCCTTTTAACGAGTTGACGAAATTAGAACGGAATACGTTCATAGCTTTTTGCCGTTTGCCGATGCAAGCTCGTTAAAGAGATGGACGATACGTTGCTTTTTTATCCCCTCTGCCTGTTTTTCCGTTCCTTAATTTCCTCGTCGTCAATCGAATTTTCAAAAATATTCAAAGAACCAATCCATTTGCGCGATTTCAATCAATATCTACTCAGCCGAAATTTCCACTGCTTCTTCCTCGGCCCCCAATCGAATTGATCTCCGAGGGCAGAGCCGTGTTTTTGCCGGCCCTGTTTCGCGAGCTGCTGTGTCAAGTTTTTGCCTGGCCGCCCGTCGTTCAATTGTTCGGATAAGCCAAAGTTTTTAGTAGCCGCATTATGGCTGAGCGATAGGCAAAAACGTTTACACCCGGGCCACGGCCGAGCCGCTGTCGGCTCTGTGTCGCGTAACGAGTTGCGCTTTTTACCCTCGATTTTTCCCCCTCGCCCTGTGCAAAACAATTTTTTCGACATCTTTGAATTTGGCCATTTTTAAATTTTTAATTGATATTTCATTCATTCGTCTTATTATTCAGTGGTAAATTAATTTGAGGCTGATTATAATTATATGTAATATTACAATTTTAGAATAAAGCTTCGCCTAATCATCATGCCGCTATTTCCAACTCTGGAATATTGGAAAGCCCACAAAAGCGCTTTTAATTTTCCCCCGCAGCATCGAATCAAACCCCACACGCAAACCGGCAAAACACATGCATTCCCGCTATCCCCAGCCCACCATCTAATCCATCTCTACATCAAGAACTTTTAACCCACCGCGCCATCAAACGAAACACGCCCCCGCAAATTTATATCCACAAAACCAGCAATCAATCCGAAATTAGCGTTCCACTCCACTACACGGCCAGCTTTAACGCATAATACGCATTGTCCGCCGGCGAATCAAGAAGCATTCTCCAGGATATTACAATACTGATTAAAGCGCGCTCGATAACAACGAGAGGCCAGCCAGAGGGATAGGTGGGGGCATAAGCGACATTTCATAAAGCGCCATCGTACTAATTGATAACCCCAACAACTCATAACTCGAGCGCGCTTGCAAGCCTCGCGCCGATATTAATTAAGTCGTCTATTCGAGGCGCAAGCGGCCGCAATAACGCGACTAATAACTCTTGCTGGACTACTCGCAGCTACCCCTCCCCTTAACGCCACCGGCACCACTCTCGGAATTGAGGAGCGCACCGACGACGTGATTACATCCAGTTACATGCGTTCGCCTGAGCGCCCGCCTGTGTCTACAGCCTGCACGGCTTGACTTTGCCGCCACGGCCGCACGTACGCCTCTGTACTTGTACACGCGTGTACGTAGGTGCTTTAGGTGTGTGAGAATGTGCACAATAAAGCAAGCTTGGGGGATTGGCTGGGTGTGTGAAAAGGGCGCACGTGCGGAGTCAATATTATATAGGTGGTATCAAATTCGAGACGGGGGTGGGTTTGAGAGGAGATGCAGGCTGAGATTTCGAGTCTGAGGGCTCTGGGATTTGCATGATTTTCGAAATTAGGGGTATGGGAAAGTGCTTGCTTCTATTTGGGGCGGGAAATGCGTTTTCTGTAATTTCTAGTGAATTGATGAAAGATTGTTGTATTTTTATATGTTAGTTAAATAATAATAGAGGTTTTAAAATGTCTTTATTCGCTATTTTTGGAAACTTTAAAGCGAGATAATTTTTAAAACTTTATACTTTTTTCATTTTTTTTAAATTACGTAGCGGCAATTTTCAGAGCATACGCATACTATAAGTAATGTGATGTATCAAGCATAAACTTTTTTTAGTGCTACAAGAGTTGCGACGTTTTTTATAAAGTTATCAACAAAAGCTAAAAGTTACAGCTATATAACTAAAATATTTTAAATTAATAATATATAATGGATAATTAATATTATTTAGTGTCTCATTAATGATTATATAATATTACACGATTAATATCATGTATATAACTAATAATTATAGAATACATAAAAAATCATTTTAAAAATTAACAGAATATTAACCCATCCAAAATTACTCGCTATTACAGCTCCGTAAATTATTCTACCGTCACGCCGAAATAATAATTCTAAACAAGCTTATCTAGCAAATCATTCGCCTGCTAGTTACCGTGTCTGTTGAATAAGCCGGCTGCTAGTAGTTAGAGCCAGGTACCGCAAGACGTATTTTGCTTATTGGCTTCAGGCGTTGATTAGGTGATGGAGAGCGACTTTGATTTCTGTTGAAGACGTATCCTTACGGCTTCGCCTCAATCTCAGCCTGAAATGTAGGTGAGCTGGAAAGCCGAGAGAAATGTTATTAATATAATGTTGTAATTAATGGAACAATAACAGTTTGTGGAAGCATTAATATAATTATTATACTAGTAATCGTAATCGGATGAAACATAGGGTCGTGATAGATTAGGTTCCTGACGTTCGTTTATGTCCGTACGTAACAGTGTATTGTGATGTATAAAAAGGCCTTTATTCATTAAACTTAATTTGTAAATAATCATTTCGATCATAATTGTATAAAAAATAAATCATTTTCCTTAAATATCTTATATTTTATATTTTTATCATACATTAAATATTTTATTAAAAATCGTCTGAAAGAAACTTTAATTTAAAATGATTGAACGTTCACTTAGGCAAAATGCACTGGCGTTTTGGCGTTACAGCCAGAGCAATGAAAAGTCTCTTTTAGTAAAATGAAACAATTTGTGCAAGCTGATATAAATTTTATAGGAAGCTTGATGAAAAACGTTCACATGGAATTTTCCCAAATCGACAGGAAAATTGACTTCCCTTTTCCCTTACTATCAGTCACTCCCTTTATGTCTCTTCTTTAAAAGAAAGACCAAATAACCAAAATGCACTCTGACGCGCGCAATCACTCAACAACGATTATTAAAAAATCTTTCAACACAATAAAAGCCCTACAAATTAAACCAAAAAAGTTGAAAAATAAGTGGCAAAATTACTCTCTCCATTCAGCTGGTTCTATCGCTCTTCTCGCCATGTCCACATTCGTGTGCATCCGATAGCGCCGATTTAATGTCAGTCAATCAAACACACAGGGAGCGCCAAAGCGCCACGGGCCAGTGTGTGTATGCATCGACGCCGCGGGGTCATTAATCCAGTCCGAGAAATTAAGCTCGCTGCTTGCACTCTTTGGGATCGGATTTTCGGGAGCTTAATTAAAGCACGCGAGCTTTTCAGGCGTCTTACCGTACGCTGTATCAAAGGCGCGATGCGCAGAACACGCGAAACTCCGTATACAATTATTCTAGCGCGAGCGCTTTGAAGCCGAGCCAAACGAAGCGGGAGTGAGTCAAACGAAACGAACTGCGCTGCTTCGTCAACTGTATGTATATACTGTGCTTGAGGGAGAGACATGGGAGGATGAGAGAGAAGAGGAGTATAAACAGATAGAAGAAATAGTACGGAACGGACCACGGACAATGGAGCTCGACGCTTCGATTGCTTCTAATAGTTCTTCGCGGACGATCGATTTATTTGCTCTGCGGCTGCTTAACTGCCGAATAGATCTTGAGGTGGTTCTGCCTTTGTTGTGATGGAGAGCTTGCGGCGAGAGTATAAAGCACGTAAAATACTAGATGAGTTTTCTATGTCCGTAAGGTTGCATGTGCTGATTTAAAAAATGATATTTGCTTTTTTCATATTGACGAAGCTTACTTTACGGTTTTGATAGTTATAACTTGAAGTTGATTCAGGGGCTAAAAAGTAACGTGAAGCTGTAATTATTCATTAGTGAAGTTTTTCGATGATGCAAATATCCGAATGACTCGAGAGTGCATACAAACCGAACTAGAAAGTATTAAAATTGATTCAGTCAGCAGTAGGGGGTTAGCTACTTCTGGAGCGTTAAACTTTAATGAATCACACAACTGAGCTTGTTGGTAAACTATACGGAAACGAAATAATTATCACGTCCGAACTAGTTATTATGAAAACAACAAGTTCCGCCGAGTTAGTTTGATATTATCAGGCTTCTGATTGACAAAACAGTTAAGCAGCTTAACTTTATAACCAAGCATATTTCCCCGAATCGGAGCCTGCAAGCCCAAAGTTCTAATAGAGGATGGTAGGGGGCCGAGCTCCCAACTGACTGATTAATTCGTTATTTGCGTACTTTCGCCCCGCAGAGCTTGAAATCCAACCAGTCCGCAAAACTACACCAAAGTCAAATCCCCGTTCAGAATTAGAAAGCCAACCAAGCCAGCGCGCGGATGCGCTATTCAAAATGAAAATATGAGCCGACAGGCCAGAATAACGCCGTTCAAGGCTCAAGGACGATTAACGGGCGGCGCGCGTTACCACAATAGCCGCTCCACTGTGGCTCGTTAATCGATCAGCCGGACTGTCTGCCGATCGGATCGACCACTGCGTTAAAATTATATCGGCGCGTCAGCTGCGACCTGGGGCACAATGCAGACCCCCCCCCCCCACAATGCGCAGCAGACGCCGCTTGCTGCCCCCTGCAAATGCAGAATTGGGATCGCCTGATAGCTATTGTGAGCGCCGAGCGTTTAACGAACGAACGAAGAGAGGGCCGCCAGCTCGTTTTCTGTCTTATCTGAACACGGCCCGGATTTGTAGGGCTGCAGTTTGCGGTAAGTGTGTTAAGGGTCGTTTTCTTTCGGGCTTCTCTATTGGTTGGGGGTTTTATTAGCTCGAGGTTTCTTTCGCAGGAGGTTCGAGGCATGAGTGGCGCCGAGCCTTATCATACTGACGGATCCCTTGTTTGCGCGGTAATTAAGTTAAAGGCTCAAATATTTGAACTGGCCATATCTAGAGCGACGATTACTCGTTAATTTTTTTTTCTTGTTTGCGAGCCCGGTTTGCAGGTGGGTGGAGTGGAATAATATTGTGAATTTTTTGTATTTGGCTTATCTGAATTAGTAAGTATGAATGCTGCTCTTTTATTAGCTTTCTAAACATAATTTTGTTTTATTATGTCAAAGTTATTTTGGCCCTTAAACTTTATTAGCAGGGGAGAATTGGCAAGTAGGTCACCCATTGCAATTTTCCCTGTAACTTTTTACCATTAAGCTTAAAAATGAAAAAAATTAGAAAATTAAAATTAAGTTTCTCTTTTTAAATGGTACTTTTTCAAACTCAATAATTACTTTTATTAAATGCAATCATAAAAATAAAATTTTTAATTAAAGATGGAAAAAATTTAATTTTTGGTCAATTTAAAAGCTGTTATTCAATGGTGCATTTTAAACATTTTAACAATAAAAAAATTTTGTTACTGACAAAATATTTTTTATATAATAAATCAAATCATGTTTTGTTTATGTTTTAAACTAGATCATACGGCCGCTACGCGGCCGGAGATTAGGCTAACTTTGGTTAGAATTGTCAACAAAAACAAATAAACAACAAAAGAACGCGTCTTCTCAGCCAATCAGATAATGGATAAACTGTCGACAGTAAAATATACATTAATTTTGTATAAAAGGATAATGTCTTCTTTTTGGTAATCCTCGAGTAATTTTAACAAAACATTCTAGTTTGGGGTAACTATACTAGAAAAATAAAAATTTCGCATTCTCAAAGTATTTATTTGCTTCTTGAGTAACTTTGTATGTTCGAAAAGTATCTGCACACATTCTTGTTCCAAAACTCAATACAGTAACTGTCGTGAAGTGCATTCTATAGCAGTATGATTCGCTTTAGTACATGCTGATTATTAGGTGCTTCTTCATTATAATTATATTCGCAACTAACTAAATGACATTTCTCTATACAAGAATCAAACAATGGTTTTGATACCCATAGCATACATATTTACATTTACATTAACATATTCATCTTTAAATTTTTATATTTTAAAAAATTTGACCCATAAGAATATATAATAATATAAGCGGATTTTAGGAATCGAAAAAGGATTCTGTGCAAAAATTATATCTTTTTCATATATAATTCACCCGTTTAAATATGTATATCTCAAACAAATAAGTACTGCATGTATAATAAGCGTAAAAGGCATGCTACTACAAGGCACTAGACCGCGCTCCTTTCAAGAATTCATTTTACTTACGTTCCATATCTCTCAAAGAGCAAAAGAAATAATATGCAAAATTGATCTTTCAGCGTCTGATTGAAAGCTTAGAGAAGTTCGATCAAAGCTTGCGCGAGCGAGCAAAACGTAGCGCGCGCGGCGAGAGAGCGAGCCTCGCTATAAGACCTCTCTTTGAGCATTCTGTAAACATGCTCCTTTCTGTAAACACACGTCTTTCCTTCGACACACATAGTTTCCATTAAGAAATCACGTGGCCTCGCAATTTTCATTAAAACTTACTCGTCCTCAAACAATCGCTCAAAGTGTTCAAACAATCCGTTAGCTTTTTAAGCATCAAGCTCTCTCGCATCGCGCGCGAGAACATCATCAAAGTATAGCTGCCCTCTCCTTATATATCCTCCAGACAGCCCGGATCCAAAGCTCGAGCTTTCGCTCCACTTTTGTGCTCGCCTCGCCTCGCGCGTAAATCTTCATCCTCGCTTGTCATACACGGCTCGCGCATAAACAACCGAAGCTCCACAGATCGTCCAGCTTGCGCTCAGCCAACCGGCCGATATAACCGCTCGCTGTGTACGTATATGCATATATAGCTATATACGCAACCGTGCGCGCTTCTTCGACCCAGAAGCATCTCTGATGCCGAATTCACGAGCCTTCGCGCAGAGAGCAGCTCTCCAGCGCGCGTCAATACGCTTGAGTGCTCGCTCGCTCGGCTGCGAGTTAAACAGCCTCGTCCTTTTATATTTTTTGTTTTGCTCGGGGAAAGGAAGAGTTGCCGCGGGCTAAAAATGGAGAGAAAACACAGAGGGCATTTTTGGTAATTGGCAGGCGCGCGATCTATGGGCTCTATTAGCTAATTAATCAAGTCGCCGGCAGCGACTCGCGATCCGCCGTGCGCGAGGAGAGACGAAAAAAGAAGGAGACGCGCTGGAAGGAGAAGATAAAAGCGCACGAGCTGCAGCGGGAATTTAACCGACTGCGAATAAGTAATCCCTCCACTTGCGCTTCTCCACTCTATCTCTCTCCTCTCCTCTTCCTCTTCTATCCTTCTCTCTTTCTTCTTCCGCGACAAAAGATCTGCGCGCGCGCCTTATATAGGCTCTCCAAGTTTTTCGCTACTTGTGCAACTCCTCGTGCTTAATTCCCATTTACCTCGGACTAAAGCCCTTCTTTATTTTCACTTGGTGTCTTCGCTCTTTGCAGTGTCGGCCCCGCCCCTGCTCTGCTGCTCTCATGTCTGTGCGTTTGTCACCTCTTACTTCCCTTTTTCAGCCGCTTCTCGTTTTATTTTAGCCCCCTACTATTGCCCTGTACCCTGACCCCCCTGTACCCCCCCTCTCCCGTCCTAGCGCCTTGCGCTTTTTTCCCTTTTATCTTTTTCCGTCGCCTGAATTTCGTTGGTTTGACTTTTCTGCCTTTCTCGCTTCCTATCTCTCTGGACAGTCTTTTCTATTCCTTCTATTGCTCGAGCTCGTTAATTGCTTTAAGCGTAACGGCGGATGCTTTGAGTCTTCTGTTATGATTCAAATGGAGCTGCGAGATTTCGTTTTAAGCTGAAATTGATAAGGACGAGAGAAAAGGGGGTTGTTAAGTAGACGAATAAAAGAGGGTTTTACGCACAATGTTTCTTTGCTCTTTTTTAATGACCTCGTTGCATTAAAAATAAATTATAGTATATACGTAAATAAAATGATCTTTGAAAAGTGTTGACATTTATTTTAATCTTCTCGCGTGTTTGCATTTCGTAGATTCAAGGCAGAAAAAGTTATATTTATAAAAGTGGTTTTAAAAATAAATAAAAAATTAAAGATTTACGTTCATGTTGTTATTTATACAGTTGTTTACCCCTTTCCAAAAAATAGTGAAAAAAGTGCTGAAAATTAACTTTTAACATGAATGTACTCTACGAGTTACATGAAATGTAACTGACAGAACGATGCTTCCGCATCGCTGATTTTGATCTGGCTTTGGGAGGAGCGTAAATGGAATTCACTATGCACCCATTTCGTATTTTGCTGTGTCGAAGTCTGTGATATGTTGAAGCTATTTTCGTAGTGCGCCAAAGAAATGCAAATAATCGATACGGTAAAAGCCATCGAAATAAATGAATAATTTATCGGTCACTTTAGATAAATACAATTATGGTGAAAAAAGATACATTGTTCTTTTTAAACAAAAGATTGTATTAACAAAATTAAAAGTTTCTTCGTTTCAGAGGGTATTGGGAGAAGCTTTTGAAAACATGAGGGCAATTAGAATTTAAAACACCGTGTCAGTGGAGGATTATCCAACCTTTATAGCAAAGATTTCCCGCAAGAGCCGTCATTTGAGATGTTTATTTTCCCAATAAAGTTGTATAGTTATTAGCCCAAGTATATTACTCTTTGTACATTATGTACAGTGCGTTACGCAAGCTATCGCGGCGATCTTACTCCGTCGTTATTTCGGTGTAACCATCTAATTCTGTCATTACATTCCCTCTTTTTTATTACTTTTGTTGCTTTATATTACAGAATGTCATTTGCGGCTTAAATAAAAATATTTTTTAAATTCCAAATGGTTTTTATAAATTTT
Source organism: Eupelmus urozonus (assembly GCA_900480035.1). Taxonomy (NCBI): domain Eukaryota; kingdom Metazoa; phylum Arthropoda; class Insecta; order Hymenoptera; family Eupelmidae; genus Eupelmus; species Eupelmus urozonus. The sequence goes on along the minus strand of UELX01001460.1, from coordinate 8,901 downwards.
TATCTATTGATCTTTTTAACGGTTATGACATTTTCGTGCTGCTGGGATAAACAATGAAGGCCGTTTGCTGTGAATACTGGTAGTGATAAAATAAAAAAAAAAACAAAGAAAAATTCGTACCCAGTTACAAATTTTGCGTAATTTTATCCGAATTTTATAATAACATGTTCAAAATACGGAAAACGTAATTTGAGAGCAAATATTACGTAATGTAAAAAAAATAAAAGTATTTTATCCCCGACATAACTCAAATCTTAACATATTTACTAGTAAATAATTAGCTAACGAATAGATACACATGTAGCAAAGTGAATTAATACAGATCTTCTTTCAATTGAAAACAAATAACCACATTTTAATCACAAATTTCTGATAAACGCCCGACCCCCAACTCATCAAACAACCATATCAATATCCCAACGCACCATTTACCGCTAACCTTCCCCGCTGAATTTTTCCTTCAATACCACTCGATACTGCTATCAACCCCACGTAATCTCCCATTCATCAAAATACACATTAGTCAAACCCTCCATCTCATTGTTACCGAGCTTGCTTCCGCACTAACGTCTTCGTCGCCACATCCTCTCTCCTAGCTACCTCGCCAGCCCCAACTCCATATACACACACATACGAGAGTAGCGCCCGCGCGTCCAAGACACAGAAATGCGCAAACACGGCGCATGCATATCTGTCTCGTCGGTCTCGTGTGCGCGCTCTCGTTAGCGTGGGATCATCCCTTGTGCTTTCGCGCGCCCGCGAGCCCTGACAAAAGAGGGGCCCCCGCCGTATCTCGAATTGCTTTGCCTTTCTCCCTCCAGCCTCGCGCGCGGATATATTTCGGGCGCTTTCACAGCTTGTTTATTTACGCGGGATTATGCGAGTGTACAGCTGCGTGATCGCAGCGACGATTTCTGTGTATCTGGCTGGCGCGCTGCTTTGATTCCGTTCGCTCTTCTTTGCGATTCAGCCGCATGCTGGGGGCTATATTGTTGCTCTGGTGGCGCTGGCTGTTTATGAATGTGGTATTCAATTGCGGTTAGTGGGCTTTTTGTTATCGGGGGGATGTGATGCAGCTGCTGGATTCATAATTAGGGAGGTTCGCTTTTGATTTTATGGCTTTTGTAAGGCGAATTTGGATTGAGGTTGTAGTGCGGTTTGCTGAAATATTGAAATGTAAGGAAATTTGCAAATAGTTGCATTCGAAAAATATTTTTGATAAGATTAAGCGGAACGAAGTGTCAAGTAAGTGTACTACTTTTATGCATCAGAATATTTAAAGTCAAAACAATAATAAGAAGCATATTTATAAACGGTTTGAATAACTGAATTTAAAGTCTTTTTCATTGTGTCAATAAAATAATGATCTCTTAATAGTAAGCATCTCAACGAGCCAACCGACAAAACCACGTATAAAATCGAGCTACAAAAACTCCAATCATGTCGATCTTCCACACTCGAGCCATCACATCCAATAGAGCCGAAAGCGCCTCTCAGTTCCGTCCACGCACCGTCCGCACACGGCTAACATCAGTTCGGCTATTCGAGCACCAGTCACCTCTTATTATTGACGATAAGCTCTGCCATCAGGCTGCTTTGACAGTTCGGTCCATGAGCCGCCGCTCCACGTTGGGAGAGAGCCAATCACTTGTCACCTGGGCTCTGAACTTTCGCAGTTACCCAGCTCGCGGTTCTCATTGCCAGAGCTGGCCTTTTATTGCTTGGTTGTTCGTTAACCGTATGTGGCGCTTTTCATTTGTGACTATTTTAAAGCGCGCGTGTAGTTCCTGTGGGAATTTGTTGATTTTTAAGTTATAAAATCAGTTGATGAGAAACTGGCCTTGTAGGTAGGGAAAAGTATGTTTGATTTAGTGAGAGAAATCTTCTTCTGATGGTTGGTTTTAACCATTCTCAGTTTAAAGAAATTAATAAAGTCACCTATGAGAACGAACTAGGTTACCTCATTGTGAATATAATAATACGGTAGTTGGTTAGGATTTAACTTAAGCGTAGTTGGGACCGAACTAAATTTTACTGATTGATTAAATTTCTTTTTTAATTATATTTAATTGAATTTTTTTGCATAATTGTATAAGAACGGATTGAACAGTATAGTAATCTTCATGAAGTACTTTCTTTAATTAAAAGATAAATTCTAAAGTAAAGATTGATTATATTACAAGAATTTACAATGTATTTACACTATGTACCAATTTACTTCAAATTAGTTGAATAAAATAGTTATTTTTAGCTTAATACTCGCTAATATAATAAATTGAAACAATGTTAATACAAATTTTAATAATTATCCTTAAAAAAGCAATGTATTATTAATATATTATTAATAAAATAACTTTAATAATAAGCAATAAAATTTAATAAAGAAAAGCTTTTTAAAAAAGAGTTTAAAAATGTCTGGCTAGTATATCGTATCGGTCGATGGACGAGGGTAAAGATCGCAGGAGGTATTAAAGAGCGGTAAGATATATGTTGAAAGTCTAAGAGATATTAATGGCTCGTGATAGTATTAAGAGCCTGAAAGGTAAAATTTAAAAGTAATATAAAGTAGTAATATTGTACATTGTCGATTCAACCATTAAATGACTTATTTAACCATCTTCTCGCAAAAATAGCTTCAAAAAGATTCCTGAATTTCCCAACTTTCAGTTCCCTAAACACAAATCCACGGTAAGTCCGATAGTTTCTAATCCATAAACATGAAAATCTTTAATAATGGATTTGGAAAAAGTGAAAGATATTGAATACGGTTAATACACTCTTGAAGCCCCCGCTCGCAGAGCGAGAGCGAGAGCTCGTATAACCGGGAACAACATAATCAACGGGTCGTTTAAAACTTTACGAGCCACGAAGACTATGAAAAAGGCGATTCATCGTCTCGGCTAATAGCTCAGAACGTTCAACCGCAATATTTATGTCTAGCCTTAAAAAGCTCAAGACGCAAAAAGCAGCGCTTAAAACCGCAAACTATCAGCCTCCTCGCCGGCGCGTATAAAACATCGAATTCTAATTTTTTTCATCAACTCCACCCCTCCCCGTATACGATCGCTTAATACGGTTCATCGACGAGCGTGCGAGTCTTCACGGGCCGTAAACCGTCGGATAACAAAAGGGCCCCGGTGGGCGAGCTTGCAAGCTCTTCATACATCGGATTACGGGCGCGCCTCTCGGAATACACTGAACAGCGGGAATTTTCCAGCTGCGGAATGTCCCGCGCCTCATTCCAGAGGAGCGGCTTGATGTCTTGTTCTTTATACATGCAATGAATACTGTGAATTTCCGATGCGCCTTTGCGATGGGATGGGGGCAGGAGATATAGCTTGCGGATAATGACGCGAGCGCGGAAGCGGGAGAATTATACGGCGCCTTGATAAACGCGATAAGCGAGTTAAGGTGACTCTTGGGCTCGCGCGCGCGGCCCCGAGAGCTATTTCAAGATACGATGCTATTTTCATTGCGAGGCATATTTTCTTTACGGCCCCGGGCTTTAAAGTTTTGGTATGGCATTTTTCGCTGATGTTGTTGCTTTTTTATAAGGATTTTTATCTGCGCTGATTTTGATTAGATTGAAATTGGCTTGGCTATTGCGATCCATTGATTGTTTTTCATCTTTTTTAGGAGCATGGCGAAAGAGTAGATTTTTCAAATTCTTCTAACCTTTATCTGATCTAGATAGTGTAAACTTAGTTTTATATACCGAATAAAAAAGATCTTATTTTTCACTAAAAACTTGAGGCAACCAAAGAAATTAGGTCAGTCAACATTGTACCTCCAATACGATACCGTCAACAATAAACAGCCCTCTGTTACATTCAAATAACAATCACACGAAGAAATCCAAGTGGGAATGTAAACAGAAATTAAACGTGATAATACACAACTGTACCAAATCGAGCTCAGCCCGCGGTGTGTGACAAATTCAACATAAAGAAACTCATTTGACGCTCGCAAACATTTGCATTTTGATCGTCGGAAGCTCGCGACACTAGTCCATGCTCGACAATCTCGCCCGGCTCGAGTATCCTGCATAATGCATAAGGACAGAATTGCAGAGCGTAAGGGCACTCTTCGAAGGAGCCGTTAGCAAGATATCCGCCGTTCAAAAGCAGCCAGCGCTACACCCGAATATATCCCACCCATAGATATCTGGACACCGTCAAGAGAGCAAAATTATACACCTTAACAAGATATATATTCGGGCATTTGCGCTGCAATGACAATATGATTGGCCGATTAGTAATTATAATTAGCGACGCGTCAGCCGGTTTGACACTGATTGACCAATTAATCGCTAATCGGAGAGGATAGTTTATACGAGGCCGGCCAAAGGACAAGTTGTCGAATTTCAATGGCATTTCTGGTTAATATCGAGCTCGATTGACACTGCCGACGCCGACGTCGATTAAATAGGAATGCGCCGCGCCGTTTTCGAACTGGAGTCTGTGAAGTACTGTAAATGGCGATTCGGTGATGCGTGAAAGAGTGGAAATTTGTTATTTATTATCGAAGTTTGAAAATTTTTAAATATTAAGGTTTGATGTTTCATCACATTTATGTGGGAGCTAGTTCTGATATTGCCTACTACTATTGATATTGACGTATTCCTAGTCGAAACAACGAATCGATTATTAATATCTCCAACCATCTTCATCGAAATCCGCGAAATGTTAAATTGATAGAGCAGCACGAGGCGAGGTCATTCATCGTTCGTGCGCGCGATAGAAGTTCCGGGATTTTTTTTCGTCCATCCCTTCGAGAGCCGGTGTAGTATCCTCGAAACGTCGGAAGCAGATTGCGAGGGGTGAAAAAAGTCATGCATGCCGCTTCGATGAACTCGAATGACCTTGACAGAGCTCTCTGGAATTTTTCTAAGCCATTTATATCAGTTGGCTCGTGAAAAGATGGATTTTCAGAAAAATCTTTTAACCTGCAGCGGTATTTTTCCGGAATACGCCCTACTTTATGGGCACTTTCTCATAGTTAAGTTGGCCCGGAATTTCGAAAATCTTCTTTGATAGTTAGTGTACTTCTGTTAACTTCTAATGCGCTTTTCGCGTGTAGTTAAAAACTTCAAAACTTACTTTGCATAACCGTTTTGTAAGACTTTGTGAGTTATAATCACATCAGATTGTACGAACTTGATTAGAATCTTAATTGTGTTATTACACTAACGTGTATGCCTTATTTTACAGAGAAAGTTTCCTATTAAAATTTATTCCCTCTACGAAAACGATAAAGAAAGTGAAACCACAAACTATATTTAACGCTTACCAACAGCCAATGCAACCACTTGAAAATAAAATACTCTCTCAATCCTTAAAAAGAATTCGTTATTCTCGCGCGCATCCAGCAGCTCGTCACCCCGCGAAATCACCAGCTCTCGGCACTTTACATCATAATGAATGCTCAGCCGACATCACTCAGCCAAAGAGACCATTCCGCGTTATACTCCCGTCATAAACAACAAGCTCTTTATCCATCCTTTCTCTTTTTTTTTTTTTAAACTGGCAGATAATAAAAGCGTTTGTCCTCAGTCCCGTATTACCCGGATCAGTGGACAATGGGTATACGTGCGACCGAGCAGGCGGAGGAAAAAAAAAGAAGAAGAAACGCGTGCACACACAAGCTCCGTCGAAATCCTTTTCTCGTTTCGCGCTCGTTACTTACATCGAGAGAGAGAGAGAGAGAGAGAGAGAGAGAGAGAGAGGCGGCCAAAGCCTCCGCGCTATATAGATAATTTCTTCACCAAGTCTCTGTAAAGACGGAGGGATGCCGAGAGGATAGGGGGTGGAAAGAGAGAGAGAGAGAGAGAGAAGGAGCGTGGAAGAAAATCCTGGCTGGCGATGGGGTCACGTACGTATGATAGATCGGCGAATGGCAGTCTCGTGCTCGGAGCTTTCTGAAAAAGAGGAAAAAAGCGCGTTAGCCGCAGCAGCCCCGAGAGCGCGTTCATCATTCGCTCTACTGTGCGCGCCGCGCTGCAAAATGCCCCGGTTGTATATGTAGGGGGGTGAGCGTGAGGCGAGCTCTTCTAGCGCTGACGGAATGGCGCGCTTTCAAAGCGATGTGTACGAAAGCCTGATGATAGCCGACGGGGTATTTAAAGTTAGAAAGGCGAAAGTCCGCGGGGAAAAATGACGGCGCTAACAAACTCGCTCGTGCGCGCGGGAGAGATTACGAGTGGTAGTCTGATTTTTTTAAGGGGCGATTCGTTTTGGCGGTTTGTTATAGAGGATTTTTGAGATTTTTTGTTTTTATTGTTTAGGGGTTGATGGTTATAAAGTGGGCTGATTAGAGGTTGAGGTTTAATTCGAGGGATTTGACTAATTGGCCGAAATTAATTTCAAGGCAATGATTTGGAGGGAGGAGGAGGGGATTTAGTCATTAGAATGTTTTTATTTAAGTGCTATAAATTTGGAATGTCATACAAATAAGGGACAAATTAACACTGAAATACATGAATACACTTGAGAATTTCCATATTTTTTACGATTTAATTAATGAAAATTAATAATACGAATAAAGCATTTTAGAACGTTCGACATATCGAATTAAAAATTATTAAAGAAATAATAAAATTATATTTTTATTTTTATGATACATTCAATCAGTCTCATAAAAAAATTATTTGAATGTGTAGAACAAAAATGATAAATTTATTGTAATACTAAATTCATTAGTTAAATTAATTGACGTTCTCATAATCGCATTTACAAGTCACAAATATTCATTTTAATTACAGAATATCTGCCAAAAGAAAGAAGACCGTAAAATTGCAAAGGAATTCCTATGTAGTTTTGATTATTTTACTTTGGACAACATAAATTTTGTTCAAAGGTTATTATACGAGCACTTGTACGTATCGTCCGTTATCCGTATCGTCTACAACCATACAGTCTGGATACTTAAAGAAATTGTTCTCAGCATATTTCGAGCGCTCAGCCTCAATGATGAAAAGTCTTGGCGTCATTACCTTAAAAAATGTATCACCGATTCGCGTTACGAAAGAAATGATTTAATATTCAAAGCCCCGACTGAAAATGTATAAATTTCCCATCCCTTTATGTCTTATAAATTCTCGCGACTCGCTACTTCTTTCTCTCGCACAAACTACTTTCGCACAAACAGCAGCTGTAAAAATTTTATGCCTCTGTAAAAATATTTTATATTTCACCATCCATCCACGTTTTACGCTCCCGCACCGATTCCCCCCGCTCTCTCTCTCTCTCTCTCTCTCTCTCTCTCTCTCTCCAAATCGTTTACCTTTATCTTCTCGTGACTCGGATTTCCAGGCCTGCTCGCGAATTAAAACCGCTTGTCGAAGCCCTTCTGCCTCTCCACTTCTATCCTCCTCCTCTCGAACCTCATCAAGCCCGACGTTTTCTGAAAGCAAGAGCGGAAAAGGGCCGAAAAAAGAGGCGAGAAAGAAGAGCTCGCAGAGGATGACTCTCGTTCATTCAAAGGCCCGGTGACGACGCCGGCCTATAAGACAATAGAGGGGGCTATAGGAGGGGGGGCCAAGAGAGCCGAGCAATTAACGGCATCTCGAGACACGCCGACGCGTGCAGATTTCGCTCTCGAGCGTCCCGGGGAGAAAGAAGAGAGGCGAGGGAGGCCCGCCGCCGCCGTCGAGGCAGTTTGTCAGCGGTAGCCGGATACCGGCGACAAAATGAAAAGTGCCTCTCTCGCGGCCCGCTCGGCCCGGATTATTAATTACCAAAGTCGGAAAACTCCTCTGCGCTCTTATATTACGGCCCCCCGTGATATATATAGATATCGTTTGGGAAAATTAATCGGCCCCGCTGATTAATGTGCAATAATTGCCCTATCCCCTCCCCCCCATCTTTCGAACTCTCGATCGAGGAGAGGGGAAAAAAATAGGCGCGAGCGATTGGACTTTCGCGTGTGCGCTTGCGGTGTCTGAGATGCGAGAGGAGCGAAGGCGCCTTGGGTTATATACGGCTGGCACCGATTGCTTATCTTTCTCTGGAGGTTCTCCGTCACTTTCCATCGCGATGTAATATACAGTATTGATCCTCGGCGAGCGCTTGTGAATTATGTTTCACGGCTGGCTTGACGCTTTGTTTTAGTTATGCTTGAGTTTTGCTTTTATTTGAAAAGATTTTACGTTGCGTGGGTGGAGCGAGTGGAAAGCGTGTTTTCAAGTGATTGCGGCGCTGAGGTGTATAGGTGTTGCGGAATTATAAGATATTTGTTAAAGTTGTTATCGCGCGTTCCTGTTTGACTTCTAAACGCCTAGCGTCACGAGAGCTCTTGGGTATTTATCGAGGGGGAAGGAAGTTATCAGGGTAATGGTTCGGTAAAGATAGAAAGTATTTTTAATAAAAGTAAACTGGAGTTAATTCAGGAAGCGAAATATTTCTCTTTATTTTAAGCATGAACTAAGCTTCCTGCATGCAGGCTCTTTTCTACTGGATATAGAGTCATCGAATAGAGAAAAATTACTATTGTTCGTATCAAATTTATCTACAAGTGTAGAAAATTTTATTTTGCTATATTAAATGTTTATATTAAAGTTTAGTAGAAATACAGTAAAATTTATTATAGTAACTTGAATAATTTTTCTTATACTTGCAACTCCGCTCTTCCGTTAGTAGAGAGCATGGTAATTACTAGTTTTTTTTATCTTACTTGCAACTCTGTATATTTTTCCTTTAACAGAGTGTCTACTAATTTTTAGTAAACCGTTTTCTCCAGTTATCTTTATATTTATATTCTTTTCTTATGTAAAAGCGTTAATAATGAATAACTAATTTACACCATATATTTATTTTTATAAAAATTAATATTTTTTTTCTTTTTGCTTTCAGGTGAGTATCTTAAATTGACAGTCTCATAACATCAGTCTCATAGCTACTAACC